>RJWT010040309.1:0-12513 GCA_004365215.1 Cuniculus paca
TGATGAGAGCTGAGACTAGGGGGAAAGTAAAAGCTTGCTTCAATTGTTTTTGAATTTCAATAAGAAAGTCTAGCTTACCTAGTAGAAAATTGGATGTACAGATCTATAAAGGAGAAATTTCATTTAAAAAATTAGATTTGAGTATCTTCAGTATGTATCGGTTACTAAGTAATAGCATAATATCACTTGAGATGACCATGAAGAAAGGAATGAGAAGCCAGAGAAACTCTGAAGAGTGTACTGGCATTATATCATGATCAAAGTAGTCTACATAGGACTGACTAGAAATATGGGAGGGAAACCATCATCAAGGCAAGACTTGGCGTTGGAGTCAAATGGTGCACAGAAGTTCTCTGAGATGAAGAGTGAGGTATGCCAAATAAATTTAGCCAACATGAAATCATTGGGAGTTCTAGAAAAAGCATCTTCAATGGATAGAGGAAGGGGAAGGAATGGGTGCCCTGAGTTGAGATGTAAGTGACTCCTCAAGTGAAAACTATCCAAAGAGAATTAGCTGTGACAAGGTAAGAACAAGGACATTGATTGCTAAAGGTAAGTGTGGATTTGCATTATGAAAGAGATATAATATGCATGTAATGCAAAGAAAAGTCTAGTAGAAAAGCCAAAGTTACAAATACAGAAGGGGATGTAATTTCTTATTAAGTCTATAAGAAAGCAAAACCCAGAAAATTGCATATTTGTAGTGACAAGATTCAGAAAGTTAGTAATGCACAGGTTAGGATTTCTTTAACTTCTTGCCTCATGATTCATACTCCCTCCAGATTTCACCAGATTTTTGTGTGTTTATATTTGGCACTTATCATATTTTCTCATCAGTTATGGTTTACTTTTTCTGTCTCATCCAGTGACATATACATTGATACTGTCCGATAAAAATACAAACCACAAATCTGCACTTTATAGATAATTGTAAATATTCTAGTAACTATCTATAATCCTATCACTTTGGCATGCTGAGGCAGTAGTATTGCAAATTCCAACCTAACCTGGGAAACTTAAAAATGTAGCAAGACATCCTATCTCAGGATTAAAAAGAGGGCTATCAGTATAGTACATGGTGAAGCCCTGGGTTCCCTTCCCAATACCACATAAAAGATTTTAAAGACAGGAGATTACTTTTAATAAAATATTTTCTTTAATATATCATAATGTTATCATTTCAACATATAATTGGCACCCCAGCCACTATTGTGGAGGTTTCCCACCAGTAACCAGCTCAAGTCTGGGAGGCAGTGGCCAGCCTTGTCCCTGTGCACACTCCAGCCACCATCAGGGAGGCTCCTGACTCCAGTAGCCAACACAGGCTGGGAAAAGCAATAGCCAGCCCTGCACCAGCACATCCAATGGCCACCATCAGATACCTGTAACCAGCACTGGCCAGGAGAACCAAACGGTCACGCTTCAGTAAAATTGTAGCCAATGTGGAAAGTGCCTGGAACTCCACTACACGCTTGTTTGGAAGAACCCAGGAAAGTGTCAAGACGAAGAAGCAAAAGATAGTCCCTGGACTCCAACCCAAGCAGAGCAAGTCCAGGAGATGTAAACATGGAAGAGATTGGGAGTTGCACACCTGAAGTTTTTGAAGTGGTGGCAACTGGAGTAAAGAGACAACTCTATGAGGCTATAAAAGAAATTAGAACAGAAATACTATCTCAGGTAAAAGAAGAAATGAAAACATAATAAAAGAACTGCTAAGCATCTCTGAAGAAGACATAGATAAAAAATAGAGGAGCATAGGAAAATGAGGGAAACTGTGAATGAACAATATAAGAGAGATTTCAAATGTATGAAACAGATTCAAAGAGATATCCAGGAAATTAAAAACTCCATTGAAAGCCAGCAAAACTGCTTGAAAGAAACTGAAAGTAGACTTTCAGACCTTGATGACAGGTTTGGAGCTTATGACCACGAAAGGAAAGATCTCTTGAAAATAACAAGGAACCAGGAAATAACAATTCAAGGGCTGCAAGATGATGCAAAGCAAAATAACTTAAGAATAATAGGTGTCAGTGAAAAAGCAGAGATCAATACAAATGACATAAAAAATTCTATTTACAGAAGTAATAACAGAAAATGTCCCAAATATGGGAAAAGGATGTGACATACAGATCAGTGAGACAAATAGAACTCCAGTTAGCGATAACCAAAATAAATCTACACCCAGACATATAATAATCAAGATTCCAGAAATTTGACACAAAAACAGAATATTAAAAGCCATTAGAGAAAAGAAACAGATCACCTACAGAGGAAAACCCATCAGAATCATGGTAGAGTTCTCAGCACAATCCATCAAGTCAAGAGGAACTTGGAGTAAAGTATTTCAAGTCCTGAAAGACAACAACTTTCAACCCAGATTGCTGTACCTTGCAAAACTATGTTTGAAAATTGATGGAGAAACAAGATACTTCCATGACAAAGAACAACTGAAGGAATTCATGACCACCAAACCAACTCTACAAAGAATGCTGAAGGATGTTCTAGAGACAGATAAAAAGACCATGATTCTAGGTACAGCGGCAGAGGGAGATCATTGAGCAGGGCAGATAATTGAATGGAGGTGAAAAATAGGGAGCCAATGGCAGGAAAATAACATGTCAGAGATGAGCCAGTGCATGTTGGCCATAACCATTAATCTGGATGGCCTGAGTTCACCAATAAAAAGACACACAGGCAGAGTGGATCAGGAGACAGGATCCATCAATATGCTGTATTCAAGAAACATTAAAATTGAAAGGGGGTTCATAGACTGAAAGTCAAAGGTGAGAGAACTATGCTCTATGTGACAGGGAACCAGAAAGAAGTGGGCGTGGCTTGCCCATAACCTGCAGAGTGGATAAGAAAAACATGGCATTTTTATACACTAGAAAGCTACTTAGCAATAAAGAAAGATAACCTTGAGGCTCTTGTAGGTAAATGGATACAACTGGAGATCATGCTCATGGGTGAAATGGTGCAGCATCACATGGTTGAACATTGTGTTGTCTCCCTAGTATAAAAAAGGAGTTACTGGGATCTAAAATGCACAATAAATATTGTGAAAGTGAAAGGGGAGGAAATTTCTGAAAATGGAAGGCAGTGACCATTGTTAATCTATTTTCATATTTTGAAACCCTGTATTGTTTTAATTGTTCTGTTTAGTCTTGTTTTATTCTACTTTGTTGTGTTTGATTTTATTATATTTGATGGCATGGATAGCTATTTCAAAAATAAAATGTATTATAGTAGGCATTATTGATTTCCTATTATCATTTTCAAAGCACTGTATTGCTTTCACTTTTTTTGCTTTGATTGATTTTATTGTATTTTGTTTTGTTTGATTACAATATTTCTGATGGTATGGGAAGCTACTTTGAAGATAAAAAGAGGTATAATGGTAGCCACTGATGTTTTTCTACAGTCTTTTTTTGAGGTCCTGTATTGCTTTCATTGGTTTGTTTTGATTGGTTTTATTCTGTTCTGTTTTCTTTGGTTTTGCTATGCCTGATGATATGGGCAGTTATTTTGAAGACAATAAGAGACATTATGGTAGCTATTGTAGATTTCCTTTTCTTGTTTTGAAGTCCTGTACACGTTCATTGCTTTGTTTTAATTGATTCTATTCTGTTTTACTTGGTTTGGTTTTATTCTCTTCAAAAAAAAACTTATAATCAATATAAAACTTTATAATATGTTTGACATTTTTTTATAGTGAACCTTTGGAACCATATTTACCACTTACATATATCCCCATGTAGATCAGCTCTGTTTTGAGTGTGCAGTAGCCACATTTGGCTAAATGACTACTGGATGGCACTGATGAAGATGGTAAATACCATGAGAGAAAATACTGTACTCCTTTCACTTTTAATCCCTTTTGTTCACTCTGTAAGTTATTAAGATGTCTACCAAAGTAATCATAGGACATATACATACACATGTGTATAAAATTTTCCCAGAAATTGGCACCATACCTACATAGTACTTGTCACTTTTGGTCTTGAAAAGTTTTCTTTTTAACTTTGAAGATTTTTAGGAAACTGAGCTCAGTTTTTCTTTAAATTTTACTAGGCCATGTTTGTACATGAAGTTTATGTTGATCGTAAGGGCTTGGTGCATGTACACAATGCATTTCAATTTTTTTATTTCTCTTCCGCTTTCTACTCCCCTCCCTGACTCTAAATTCACTTTCCCCATTTCCATTATTATTGTTATTACTATTACTTTTAGTTTGTGTGTATCACATATGATGCTTACATTCTTTGTGGGAATTTGGTACATGTAGTACACGATGCACTTTGAATCTTTTTTACTTCTCCTTCCCTGTCCACCTTGCCCTCAACCTTGGTCTCTCTCCCATCTCTCTCCCTGTTACTGTCAGTGCTTTATTTTGCTCACCATTTATACTTTGCCTTACTTAACTCAGAGATGCCATATGATATTTAAGCTTGTGCATCTGAATTACTGCACTTATTGTTATATTTTGTAGGTGAATCCATTTTCCTACAAATGTTTCAAATTTATCCTTTTTTATATTTGAGTAGTATCCAATTATGTATTGGTAGAACATTGTCTTTATCCAGTGTTATGTGCTACAGAGAAAAATATGTCCTTTATTGAAAACTCTATAGACATCTGTTAAGTCCATGTGATCATGACCTTAATACCCTACTTTTGCAATGACACAGATCGACTAAACCAAAAATTAATAAAGAAATGCCAGACATGAGCTCAGTTTTTAGGAACAAAAATGATGCTGTTAATTTGAGCATCCTGCATGGGATTTGGAAGTATCAGTGATCATAGATCAGGATTTCCAACTTCTGCCTTTCTAGAAGAGATTCAGATTTAATAAGTATAAATTAATATGTAACTCACTTGATTTGATTATTGGAGAGATATATCTTCTTTTTAGTGAACTCCACCAACATCTGATGGGTAGATGAACAGGATTAGTGAAAGGTTTTGGGGCCTACAGAAGACTCATTATTGACTCACCATAGTCAGGAAGCAAATATCAGAATTTCCACTCTGCCTAGGCCTTGTGCTGATAAAAGTTTTTCACTGAGATATACCCTTTGATAGTTTAGTGTGCTTTATGAGTGGATGAGGCAGGAATCATAGAACGTTAGAATTGGAAAGTACTTTTAAGATCATCTTGCTAGCAATTGTACACCCTTGTCTCCTTACTTCTTATTTTACAAGTGTCTTAATTACTTTTCTCATTGCTGAGAGAAAATAACCTCTGCCCAAAGTTAAGGGAGAAAATGTTTATTTAACTTACAGTTTGTAAAGGTTCAGTCCATGATCCACTGGCTCCAAGTCAGGGTGGCACATGGCAGAGTGGCAACTATGGCAGAAGGTGGCAAAAGCAACAATGGAAGGACCTTATATTGTATGCAGGCTATTGGCCTTAGGGTAGGTGTAATACTCACAACCTTAATCCAAGTGAGAACTATGTCTGATTAATAAATCAGTCCAATGACTGATTTACTAATCAGACACCCTTAATCCAAGCATCACACTCTCTAGATTCAGCCACCTCTGTAAAGCCTACCCCCATGACTGCATGAGACTTTGGAGGACATCTAGACATAAACCATAACAAGAAGTGAAAAAGTTAGTCATGATATTGCATTATTTTAATACTAAAAGCAGAATTGAAACCTGGTACAAGATTTTTCTTAGAACACATTTTGTTTAAAAAAGTGGTCAGACCAGACTTAATACATAATATTCCCTGCAGAATAATTCTAGTCCATGTGGCTTTTCTACTTGCAACTAATGAAAAAGCACTCTGTAGATTCTCTTCCTCTAAATAGTTAAGCTTTATATATTCTTGAAGCATTGAATGTGTCCCTTTAACAGGATTCTCCCATTTATTTAAAATTTTCTAAAATAAAAAAAGATCTGCGCTATGTATGGTCGTCTTTGTCAATTCCTGCCACTGTACTCCCAGCTGTGGCTACTGAAGAGCTCCCAACAGATTTCTCTGCTTTGCCTAATTCCTGAATCATTAAGATTCAGGCCTGGTGGTGTATTAGAAACTAATTCTCCACCAGCAGGAATAAGAAAATTAGTCTATAGCCTATACCAGGTGTCCTTTTCTCCTAAGGACAGCATCACCATCAAGCTGAGGCTTCTTTCTCCAACTACCCTCCCTCTTCTCCCCTCTGTATTTTCATTTCTTTCTACTGAACTGCCTGCCTCCAGAGCCCTTGCAACAAACCTTAACCTCAAGCCAGTTTTATAGGGCTCTGACCCTCCTTCTAACTCCTGCAGATCTCTCCCTCCAATGTCTCCCTTCAGGGTCTTTCCTTTCAGAATCTGCATCTCATTCCCTGCATTATCAGTCCCTCGGTCTTGCCCTGCTTAAACATCAAGAAAACTTCTTGATAGCATGCCTTGGTTTTCTCATTTGAGGCTAGGTACTAAACACATCCCTGCTTTGCCCTCCTCTGTCCCTTTAAATCAGAGCTTTTAGAAACATAGCCCAAACCTAGAGGATTCACTGTGTTATCCCAGTGAGGTGGGCTTTAGACTCTCTTGCCCTGCTATTATTACAACTACCCTAAGATTATTCTTCCTACCCTTGATTTTTTTGTTTCCAGATAGCTTCCTCCTCTCCAGTACTGTTCTGTAGAGCCCAACACAGCTCAGGTTGAAGTTAGTCAATGTCAGATTTTTGACCATTTTCAGAAGCATAATAACAAATACTTGTTTGTGTTATCCTAGCATTTTATTTCAATGTTCCCTTTAAGTCTTTCTGCAGAGTTATTAGACTTTTAGTATCTTCAATGGCTGCCTAACAAAGAAAAATTAAACATCTGGCTAATATTAAACATTTAGTTTAAAAGACAGTATCAAAATTTGGCTATAATATAGGATCTCATAAAGATCAGAAAGGATATTTTAACCTTGTTGAGTTTTATTTTTGCAGAAAACCCACAGATAATTGAGTAAGTTGAGGCAGAATAGAAACAGATGCCATATATTCCCACTGTTTTCTTCATGTTTTTGCTTTTTAGATGTTAAGAAATCCACTGTGCAAAGTCAATATAGATATTTTTTAGATACAGAAATCTCTATTATCAGGACTGTGCACACTAGAACACAACCTGGTTCTATATATTAGCCTGCAGAGACTTCAGCATATATTAAGTTGCAGCAAAGAAAGTGTTTATACAGCCATCTTGAAGATTGTCAGACAATATATCACTTGAAGACTGTCATATAAAGTAAAACATTAAGAAGATTATTTATGGGTTTTTGTGCAATCTTAGCATTACAGTTCTAATAAATCATTTTACAGTATGTACCCTCTTTTCTTTCTGCCTTTGTGAAAGTTGTGCAGCCTAATAGATGGTTAGAACCTGGAAAGTCACAAACTCGTTAAAATCCTGAGTTGGAAGGTGGTGATTAAACTGCCACTCTATGCAGTGTTTCTCCCACCCCGTGAGCACCAAACTGCTCACGTCCCCTGTGTATACTTTGCATACTCTTTGTAAATAATTAAAACAAGTTTGTTATGGGAAAATGGTTGCATGATTTTAAAAGGCATTCTCATTCTCAAATAGCACTAGAAAACTGCAAATTAAAAAGATATCAAGTAGCTGAAGTCATTTTGACAATATATTGACATAAAGTAGTTAGAGATACCACACTAGCAGTTTGGGTTTAAGAAGTGTTGTCAATAAATACAGAGTCTATCGTCCAGCTCCTGAGAAGCTTTCTTACCCGTTTTCATGCTTTTCAGTCTGTGTGGATTCCTGTATAGACTCCAAACAGCCTTTCGTGAGTAGAAAGATGTCAAAGCAGAAGTCAGCAACTTTCTGTCTGGCAGACACTATATTTCAGAAGCATATAAAATACTGAATAATATTTCAAGGTGCAATTTCCAATAGTTCTTCCTGTGTGGTCCACATTATTGACTTACCTCTTGAAGGCACCTTTTCCCTGTTTTAATTTTTACCTTAGATACATTTTACTCTTGCTGATGCTAATGAATTCACAATGTAGAGGAAAAGAAAAGGAAATGGACTTGGGTTTCAGTACAATTACTATTCAATCCAGAGCCTTCACAGTGGGGACACCTGCCCCACATGACAGACAGATGTGCTGGCAGCTATGAATTCAGGAGGGGAGAGAGCTACCTAGGTTTCCACTATCATTTATATTTCATCTCTGTACACTATTCCTTGCAAGAGACAAAATACTAAGTACCTCTAGGCTTTTATTTTCTTGATTGTCTTCCCTGTTTATTATGCATTTCTACTGAGATGGGAATGGAAATCCTGTTATTTGAAAATGTTATATCCATTCTTCAGTGGTGCCAGGATGACTGACACAAAATGCAGAGATAGATAGATAGACAGATAGATAGATAGATAGACAGATAGAAACAATTAGCTCCAGATGTGAAAAAGGTACCTAATGTTACCCATGTATTCATGTCTTCCGTTTTACTCTATTGTTTAAGGAAGCCAAACCCAGCTGTAGATTTTTCTGTAATTTTATGGATAGTGTGAAAACCAAGTTACAGATGTGCAATGAAGTCATATTCTGACTAATCTATAATGCAGTGCAGTGAGCATGATTCAGACTCTCATGACCCTGTATTGGAACTGTTTATATTTTTAATTGCCAGTTAATATGCTGATTTCCTTAGTTAAAACACATTCTTTGGATTTACAATTTTTTATTAAGTGCCATTTTTGTTAAGTGTCATTTTTGTTAAGTGCCATATATTTAAAATCAGTTCCCTTTAATAAAGTTCTCAATTTGTTTAAATTCACATTATATAAAACTTACCAATGTTTACCTTAAAAAAGCATGATAGAATTTGCACAGTTAACAAAAAACTTCAAGTAATTTGGATTTCCATGCATTTATTAACTTATATATTATTCACAAATGGTACAGAAATGTATTGCTAACCTAGAAATATGGCTGAAGATAAAGGTTATAATCTAGGGCCTTTGAACCTAGTGCCAACCCAGTGATCCCAACGAAGCTCTGTGACTTTTTTGAGTGTTTTTTTAAGTTAAACAGCTAGTCACACCACAAATGCTATTGTACCCAAATTATAGGAAATTGTGTGAAGAAACTGGTTAAATTACTGCTCCAAATACTTCTCAGCACTCCCCTCCTTGACTCTTCTAGTTTGTAAGATTCTTAAAGACAAAGACTG
Source organism: Cuniculus paca (assembly GCA_004365215.1). Classification (NCBI taxonomy): domain Eukaryota; kingdom Metazoa; phylum Chordata; class Mammalia; order Rodentia; family Cuniculidae; genus Cuniculus; species Cuniculus paca. Next base: position 9,191 of record RJWT010040309.1, read on the forward strand.
TGGCTATATGATCTCTGCATCCAGAGTAGTGATAGACATTTGGTAGACACTTGATAACCATTATTGAGTTAAGGAAAGAAACTCTGGTTATATAACCGTACAGACATATGTTCAAAAATTCATTGTATCTTGTATGCTTCAGGTGACCTAGAGTTTACTAGGCCTCATTGAATATTGACCTGAGAATACAAATTAAAAAAAAAAGAAAGAAAAAAGAAAGAAGAAAAGAAGGGAAATAAAAAGACAACCAAGCAAATCTACTTTGATTTTCAATAAAAGTAATACACCTGAAAAGGCCTTGTACAATCTCAGGGCTCAAAACATGTTAACTCCTTCCCCACACCCCACCCTCTACATTCATTATACACTAATTAAAACCCAAGTTCTAAGTAAGACAACTAATAAATGTCTCTCCAATATTTCCATCAAACAGTCTTTCTTTTCTTTGATATAAAAATATAAGAAGAATTTGCCTGGGAAAAGAAGTGAGAAGTCAGAGAAGAGAAGCAGAAGAAAAACTGAAAACTGTTAATTCATTGGAATGTGGGAGGTGCTGATTTTGTACCAGCGCTAAGCAAAGCTGCCAGGCTCTGCACTGCCCTGATTCCTCCAGTGCCACCAGTTTTCTAATTTTATTGGCTCAGTCCATGACTTCTCAAGGAAGCTACAGACTTTTACCAGCATGTGCTTCTTGGGCATCCTGCTCAGTCCTTCCTTCTTCCTGTCTTTTGAAAGTCTTTGGTGAAAGCCTCCATTCCTTTGGACCTCTGCTCTTCCTTTGCTAATCTTATAAATTCATCTCTGCTAGAAGCTTTTAAGCAAACAATGATTTAATCAAACTGGCTGTTTCAATGCTAGTATTTCTCCATAACATAGTAAACTCTGTGATGCAGTTTTTGCCTGGAGTTTATTGGATCACCCAAAACTGCAGGTTTTGTGCTCTTTTATGCTGATGTTGTTAATCTTGATGGTAGATGGTTGCATCTTTGAGGAGCTGAAAACCTCTAGAGATGACTTCCAATCTCACTCAAGACAAGAAAGCTTTATTCCTTTTTTATACTCACTTAAGGAATCTACACATTTACACCAGCTTTGATTAGGTTCACTGGTGGAGGTGGGGGTATGAAATAAGTTGTTATAAGACACCTGTTCATTCTCAACATTATGTAATGTATATGGTATCAGCATTTTTCTTTTTTTAACATAAAGAAAATGGAGCCATATGTTTTGCTTTTTTTTTTCCAAAAAACAATGTTATATAGATATTTCTATGTCCATAAAGATAGACTTACACATTCACTTTTAATGACTAGATAGAATTCAATTGCATCTTGTCTTACTTTGTTCAAGGGCTGTAATAAAATGGCATGAACTGGGTGATTTATAAGTGATAGAAATTTATTTCTCTCAGTTCTGCAGACTAAGAAGTCCAAGATCAATGCACTGATATATTTAGGGTCTGGTAAGGTTTTCTTTTTTGTTCATAGATGGCATGTTTTTGCTATGTCTTCACATGGTAGAAAGGGTAAAGGGACTCTTTCAGCCTTTTTTTTAAAATAAGGGCAGTAATCCCATTTATAGGGGCTCTATCCCCATTATTAAGTCATTTCCTAATACTTTCATCTGGGGAGCTGGAATTTCAGCGTATGACTTTTAAGGGGATTCTCATAACATTCATTAACATCATAATGTGTTTAACTATCTCCATATTAATGAGCATTGTGGTTATTTCCAGGTTTCATTCTATAAACAACACATGGACTGTCTTAAAAATAAAACTTTGATATGAATCTGATTATACTCTAATTTTGGATTATATTCATAGTTGATATGTTGAGTTTAAGAAAGTATGTGTCTAGAATCATGATTCATTTTGCTAGGTTTTTGTTTTAAATGTTGAGTCAATTTTTCCTTTCCAGTAGGAAGATTCTTAATGGATCCAGTCTTTCTATATATAAACTAAGTAAAAAAGGAAACACCGGTGTTTATAAAATGGGCATAAATAATATCCAGTTTTTACAGTTAAGTAAACTAAAGCAAGTAGTATGTGCACTTTCCTGATAGTTCAAGTCCTGTTTCCAGTGTCTTTTCATCGTCATCTCTTTGTGGAGTGTTTGCTTTTGCCATCCTAATAGACTAGCTAATTAATAAACAACAAATTTGTTTTTTACAATTCTTTTGAGGAACAGGTACCCAGTGAGTGTTTTCTTCTTATATCATCTTTTGGCAAAGACCTGATGTCGGGTACCACAGGGACATACGCATACACACAGCCCCCAGCCCCCACAGAACCAATATCCCCCATTTACAATACATTTACTCTTGGAATAATTAACCCTCTTCTAAGATAATGGCATTAATTCTTTCACTCTATCCTCATGGCCTAATCAGCTGCCCCACTGCCCAATAGTGTTGTGTTGTAAATTCAGATTTTTACACATGCTTTTTGGGAGACAAATTTAAGCTACAGCATGAAGTTAAGATAACATTTTATTATAGTTAGAATTTAGGTTTATTACTTTTAAAAATTCATGGTCTCTGCTAAAAGAAAATAGCAGGTGCTAGTTGGTCTTTGATTCACATATCATTTGTATCTTGGCTGTCATTGTATACAGAAATTCTCCTATTTAATTTGGAGAAGCCAACTTTTTTGCAGGGGTGGGAGAAAATAACATTCAAACATCTATGGCCAATACTAGTAAGGTATATTCCTAAAAAGAATCTGAACTATACAGTGCCACTCTGCCTGTGAGGGTCACTTTCCCCATAGATTTTCTTATTAATACTGTTGGCATTGCAATAATACTCAAGAGACCTGATTTCTTGTTTAATTCCTTGACCATTGCCTAGATAAATAACCGGTCACTCAATGCACAGCATAGCTAAGTCTGGAATATTTAAGCAACATACTATACAAGGAAAATAAACAGAAGTGTGTCATCTTGCACTGTTATAGACACTTGGGAATCTAATGTAAGGTAGGGATTCTCTTGCTGATTAAACTACACAAAAATAGTCATGCAAAAAGATTTTATGTTAATAAGAATAACGGACTCCCTAGAATTCACACATTGACCACAGACATCAATCTTAGACTCTTTGCTGGAGATAAAGCTGATGGAAAAATTGTGTCAGACCTTCTCAAGTTATTGTGAATTTCTTAGAAATATTTGTTCTTTCTTCATCTAAGTATGTAGCACCCAACACTCCAACCTTATATACTTAGATTCTGTAAAGTATAGGTTAAGTAAAGCTAACACATATCATTGCCTAAATTTAAACCTCCTCCTTGATGGTTTACAGTTTCTTGCCTGACCTCATCT
>RJWT010040310.1:0-12525 GCA_004365215.1 Cuniculus paca
CTTCCCCTCCCACCACTCCCAGACAACCACTCATTTTCTTCGGGTGCTGTCAACTGGTTTCCATATTTCATATAAAGGGAATCATGTCATATGTGGTCTTTTGTGTTGGGCTTCTGTCACAGAATATTTTTAGACTTCACCTATGTCCTAGCATGTAGCAGTACTTCATTCTTTCCTGTGGCTGAATTATCTGCTACTGATGGGTGTGAAACATTTCCCTTCTCCATGTATCATGTGAAGGGCCCTGGAGTTGTTTCCAGGTTTTAGCTATTCTGAATAACTCCTGCTATGAACAGTCATAAACAAGTTTTTGCTGGACACAGATTTGGGGTCTTGTACCTAAGAGCATTAACTGCAAAGATGGGAATTCTATGTTTCACATTTAGTTTAGCAGGTTTACCAAACTCTTTTTCAAAGAATGTACCATTTTACATTCTCACTAACCCTGTAAGAGGATTTGAGTTTCTCTACATTATTGTCAACACATATACCTTATTTAATTTTGATTTAATTTGCAGACACTCTAAGATCAATATAACCTTTGTTATTAGGGACTTTATTAAGAGAACGAGGTTCAAATAAGGTAAGAAACCTGTCCAAATGTCACTGTCCACTTAAGTGAATTAGAGACAAGATCAAAACAGGGAAAAAACTGACTTTGGTCCCTTGGGTTTTTATAGCTCTTTCACACAGATTTTATTATGGTTAGTTTATGTTTGAGTGGCTGGGTGGGATCCCTGTTAATCCTGTACTTTCCTGTTTAAGACTCTGGCATGGAAGTGACCTCGCCTGCTGGAGTAGTCCACAACTCACAACTCCATGAGCTCCCTCCTGGTTTGGGAAGCATTATTAAGGAACTTATCTCACTCTGTTCAACATTTTTAAGGAGGCAAAAACATATTTAAAATGATTTCTGTGAAGTATGAACACAAAATGAGAACAGAAGCTAACTTTTCATGAATGCATACCCTGTGCCCCATCGCAGCAAGGGTCTGATGTGTTTTATGGCTTTCAGTCTTTTCAGTAACCTCACGAAGGGGACATCGACATCACTCCCACAATCTGCAGTGGGGTAGTAACTCAGTAATTTTTTCCAGGGTCATAAATTGCAAAGCAAGGACTGGGTGTCTGAATATCTGTCTTTAACATCATTATGGCTGCTGCACCTACATTTTTGACAGAATTCCTGATGATAAAAGTAATTATAAAGTTGAGTCAAAATATGGACAAAGATGGACTAGTCTGGAAATAAGCTACTAATATGTCTGATTGATATGACTGTGGATCATCTTTGTTTTTCAAAGTTGTCTGTATTATAGCTATGAAATCCACATACACACACAGCATACCCCACAGCCCAACAATTCTATTTCTGAGCATAAAACTTACAAAACGTGAGCATTTATGCATCAGAATACACACAGATGCATAGACACAAAATGCTTGTGATCTTTTTGTCACACGGTTAAAAGTAGCTCCTTTCTTTTTTTTTCTTTGCAGCACCAGGAATCAAGTTCACAACCTCTCACTTGCCAGGTAGGCGCTTAGGCCGCTGAGCTAGATCCTCAGCCCTGTTTTTTTGAGACAGGGTCTCGCTATGCCATTTAGGCTGGCCTTGAGCTCACTTTGTAGCCCAGGCTGGTCTCGAACTCACAACGATCCTCTTGTCTCAGCCTCCCGAGTGATGGGATCACAGGCGTGAGCCACCACACCCAGATCCTTTCTTAAATGTTTTTCTGACCCAAGACTTGGACTCCTCATTCCATTGACAGAACATACTGTTTGGGAGGGCAAATACTTGTTCTGTTTGCCCACTGAACCCACTGTTCATGCTGAAATCTTAAACCTTTACACTCATTATTTCCTCTTTCTTTCCTTCTTTTACCTCCTAGATAACACGTATATAATGTACTCCCTTACAGGTGAGAACATGAATTTTCATCTCTGGGTTCGTCAACCAACATCTGTATCAGAATAAGACTTGTGTACAGAATCACAGGTTTGCAATTCCTTAGGAAAGATGACTGTGGAAGCAGGTTTACTGTGTACTGGTTACCATCTCATCTGATGCTGGTGAAACACAACACAGTCCCCACACAACGAGTCGCATGCAATGGGCTTATTGTGGACAAGCAATGGAAAGAGAACAACAGAAGCCCAGGATTCATCATGAGCTAGTTCCCGAGGGCCGGAAAAGCTGCCTGGAGCAGATGGAGTCTTCTGTGCAAGTGTCCCACTCACACTGCTGATGAAGACTGGGCAGGCAGCTCACCCCCGGGGCAATAGGACAGACTGGGGTAGAGCCTTATAGGAGATTCCGTGGGGAGGAGGGGGAGACAACACCAGGCTATTCCGGCTAGCTTCCCCTTTATCTCAGGATGCTGATTCCCAGTACTTTGCCAGTTATCCTTGAGAACTAGAAGCAAGACAGAGGGAGAACAGTTTCTTTGCACAGGAAATTAAGCTGGTACACGATGCTCCTGATACCATGACACCCTGCAAGAGATCCCGAAACATGGTAGAATCATAGAACAAACATGATTTTTAGAATCAATGTTAAATGGGCATAATACCTTAGAAGATTATTGTCCGTGACAAAATATGCCCAATATTTACCATGACTGACAAAAGATAAGTTCTTGGAGAATGAGAATACTATGATGGTAACTCTAATTAAAGCCCCCTGTGGAACACCAAGCACTTATACCCTGCTCAGAAAATGTTTATCTCTGGATCAGCGCCTTTATACTCACCATAGCCCCTCTCCAATGACACAGATAGCAGGATACCTCATAATCTCAGCTGCCTATGTTTTCCTCTAAACAGTTCTCCATTCCCGGGCTGCCCTGCCCTCCTCCAGTCCTGGAATGTAACCCTACAGACCCACAGAAAGCATCACCAACCCACGTACCCACCCAGCAACCTAGTAGTGCTACTTTCCAGCAGAGGAAAAATCTCTCCTGTCCAACACGACCTGGGACACCAGTCCATTCTCGCTACCATTTGTTTGAAAGCATCTACTTGATTCACAGTGAACATTAAAGAACCAAGCAGATCCCAAAGTAAAAAGATAGCCACCAAGCCCAGCAGGCTTTCCCTGGATTCAGAGCTCTTCAGGCCCCATAAGCTCCGAAATGCCAAAACAGTGCCCCTGACACATCACACCTGCTTCCAGGGCAGGTCTGACCCCACACCAGCCGGGCCACAGCGATGGCCGTGTTTCCTGACACTGCAGCGCCCAGATGAACTCGTGCTGCTTCACTGGCTTTTATGGAGGCAGCAAAGTCCATTTGGTCTTGTTTTAATAACACCCTAATAAAAGAGCTGGGAAATTAGATGCTAGGAATGACATTTAAATCCTCCATTTCCCTTTGCAGCAATAATAGCTTTCTTGATAATAAAGTAGATAAATTTTATTAAATTATATGAAGTTTTTCCATTTGAAAGCAATTAAAAATGCTTTCAGTTCAGAATTACAAAACTATTCACTTCGGATTTGAGGCTGACATTTTTATTGCTAATCTGAGTTATAGCACGCTCAGTTCTATGCCCATTCATTGGCCCCTGATACTTCTGCCAACTTTTTATGGTTTTATGTGAAAGTACAGTATTTAAGCCTCCTCTAAATTCATGAGCTGCCCCTGCTTCTGAAAAAGGCTCTCTCAATGTCTCAACAATGCACAACCAGGCCTGATGTTTATTTAAAAACATCTGCTCCATCTTTGTGGTATAGCATACCAAAGTAGCCTGACATTTTAAATACTTTTTCTTTACACTTCATGTCAAACAATGAGAGAACGTAACTACTTTCGTGATGAAAAACTGTTCAGGGCAATTACAAGATGATATAGTAAGTGGACTAAATGGTACCCAAAGTAATCAAAGGGAAACAACAGGATTAAGCTGATGTGCAAAAGCCCACTTTTATGGAGATTTCTAACCCCCAAATATCTTTCAGATTATGCTTTGCATCTCTGTACTTCCTAATTGATAAAGAAAATAGCCTTTGCAAAGTAATTTTTAAGATAAAAGAGTGAATTATTATTTTATTAGTTTTTGACAAGTCAGGGCAGGCGGAAAGAATCCTCTCTCTCTGTCGCTAGTTGCCATTTCCACCTGGGAACTGAGAGGCCAAGAGCTCTCTCTGTTCTGCTGACTACTGATTCATTCAAAATCATTTTTCACAGCCATCCTTACTTACTAGTGCTTATGTTCAGTGTAGAAGTGAATCAAAACTGGAAGGAAATGTAGCTTTGTAAAAAATTATGTGCATATGAATCACTTAAGTACCAGGATATTACCCAGTGGAGCACTACTAAACCAACTTTAATGATAAAATAGATGCTTCTAGAAAACCAGGTGCTTCTAATATATGAAAAGTTTCAGTGAACCAAACATACTTTTTCCATGCCTTCTCACACAAATGCATACATGCAAGATGCTGTTTTTCATTAGGGATTGGGCAAAAGTAAACTTCAGTTTACCCTCTACTGATAGATTCCAAATATCTTTAATCAGCAGAAAACCATATGGTTGAAGGTTCTAGAATGTTCTCTTAGAGAAGTTACCTGAAGCAAAGGACACACTTAGGGCCAAAGGTAACTAGATTTCCTGAGATGCAGTTTGATACACAGTGCATTCAGTGTACCAGATAGCCCAGCTCTGTCTCCTAAGTATCAGAGCAGGTTCTTGCCATTGCTGAAAATCTGTCATTAAAACAGAACACATCAACTCTGGAAGGAAGCTTCAGAACCGTGCAGCAGAGGGAAGCACGGTCTGCCTGGCCAAGCTGAAGGACTCCTTCTCTGCTCACAGAAGCTCTGTGTGAGCCCACAGCAGCTCCTCCATCCAACACACCAAGTATCCTGCAACTCCACTGATTAACAGGGATGAACTAGCTCAACTGCTCCGAACCGTGCTCAGATTAATTCTCTGAAAGTAGTCAGAGTAGAGGGCCTTAGGAAATGTAGAAAGTCAAGGTGACAGGGAAATGTTATTTGTGACCTTTTAATATTGCGACTCACTTTGAGCTGTAAATCTCCTTTTCTGACCATACAGCCTACCTTTTGAAGGGCATGTGGGCCTTCGATTGCCCTCTTTATTAGCTTAGCAAATGGAGTGATGTGTGAGCCCTGTCATGGTGCTGACTCTGTTACAAAGTGTGAAGAGAATTCCCACCCACCCATGCACGGGGAGGTGCCCAGTGCCCAAAGGCATCTGTTTTGTGCACACTGAGCAGGAGTACTTTATCAAAAGGCACAATTATAAATCTCTCTATGGAACCCTTTACCATGACATGACATTCCAAAGCATCTCCCATCTTAAAGTCAAAACCAAAGAAACCAAAAGAACAAAAACACCCCTTTGACCCACATTCCTCTCAATCCACCTCCGTATTTATTTCTATGCTTCTCTTTACACATAAAGCAAACCCTTAGGAATAAGTCATTGTCGCCCCAGCCCCATTTATTCTTTTCCCACTGTTTTCATGATCCATTTTAACTAAGCTGTTGCTCTCACAATCAAGAAAGCAGCTACTTTCAGCCTCACCAACCAACTTCTTGTAGACATGTGCTCACTGGCTGCTTCTTTCCCTAGTTTCCTTTATATTATTCCTCCTTGTATGCCACAACTTCTAAATGCTGAAGCATCTGAAAGCTCACTTGTAAGGCATCTCTTTTCCACCTGCTCTCTCTTGCTGAGTGATCCCATCTGTGATCACGAGTTTAGACGCCAGCTGTATGTTTCTGACTCCCAAAATATCTCTCTAGTCCTGCTTCACTGAACTCTAGTCCCCAGTTGCCTCCTTGACAGTATCACCTGTGTGTCCCACGGAAATCACAAACTTAATCTATTCTGGACTACTTCCTTCTTCCTTATTCATCTTAGCAAATGACAATTCCACTCTTCACACCAGTAAAATTACAGTTACCGTTGGTTCCTCTCCTCTCATGTATAACTCATGTCCAGACTGGTTGCCAATTATTTTGACTGCCATCAAAACATTACTAGTATTTAATTACTTTCCACCATCCTATTTCAGGCTATTATCATTGTGCACCCAGGTTCTGTCCAAGGCCTCTGTCTTAGTTACTTTTTTCTTGTTGCTGGGACAAAATACCTAACACTCAAAATTAAGGAAGGAAAGATTCATTTAACTTGCAGTTTTGGGAGGTTTCAAGCCATACTCAGCTCCAAGGCAGAGTGGCATGGCTAAGGGGTAGCCATTCATGGTGGCTGCAAGTGACCAGAGCAAAAAGGGCAAAAAGGCAAAGGCATGCCTCCTTCCCCCACCTCCTGGGTGGGTGCAGCACTCACATCGACAATCTCCATGCTAGACAACAAACCAATCACAAATGCTAGACTCAACCACCTTCAAAAGCCCTGCCCCCCATGACCCCATGACGCTTTGGGGGAACATCCAAACACAAACCATAGCAATCTCCTAACTCACCTCCTGGCTTTCACAATTGATACCAAATGTCTATTCTTAACAAACAAGCCAAAGAGATCCTTGTATATAAGTTATCTTACGATAAAGCAGAGTTGACTATTTTTGGCATATGGTGTCCTGATCCTGATACTCCTATGGTCAGATCCTCCAATGGCTGGCTCAAATCCCCACCATGGTCCTCTGTAGTTTTTGATGCAGTTATTTCTCTCTGCTCCTCAGCTTCCTTTCTCCACCACCTTTGCCCTATGGACTGTGTACCTCATCATTCCTGGTGTCCTGCAACCACTCAGCTTTGGTTCTTGCTCTGTCTGCCTGTGACACTCACCTCCTGAGCACGTGTCTGCTCCAGGTCATCCATTCATCTTCTCAGGAAAGCTTGCTCTGTCCATGTTACCCAAGGACAGGACCTCCCACTCCCTGCACCCTGCACAGCACTTTATTTTGGTTCACAGTACTCATCACACTGTCCAGCCCACTATTCCTATTTGTTTATATCCTTATTATCCTTTTTCTCTTATTAATACGCAAACTTAATGAGGGAGAGCAGTTGTTATTCACTACTACATCCCTTTATCTAAAACAGCATGATTCCTACAGTCATAATTGGACACACATTAAATCAATAAATCTACAAATCAAAAAATGCTAAATCCAAAAAGGACCATAGAGAATGTGAAATTAAACTGAGTCTGTATGGATCCGTTAGCTGGCAGAATATGTCAGAAGTTCTCCTGGGCACTAGAGCAGCCATAACTATAGGCTATTTATGGTACTGTTTTACTTTACAAAGTAAAAATAGAGTTTTATCTCTAAACTTTGAACATTAAGGAAACATGATGGAACAAAAAATTGTACATATTAAAGAAAACCTAAACCAATTATAATTCTTTAACTTCATGTACACATATATAAGTCACTCAGAGGAGAAATAAAGGGGGCCTGAGTCGGCAAGCTACAATCACACAGGATAATAGTGAGAGAAGTTACAAGGGGAATGCTGCAACAAAAGTCTTTATATGTGGTAGATCAGTTAACTCATCAGTGAGAAAGCTGGTCAATAGCAAAGTAAGTGAAAATTACTGTGCAGGGGTAGACAATCATTTTTCAGTATAGAGAATCTGTGATAAGTATTTATTGTAGAGAAATTAATTTTCTTTTAAGTAATGTGGTTCAAGTTCTCCTCTGAGTGTAATAGAGGTCTCCTCTGTTCGCAATCCTCTAGAAGATTCCATCACTCCAGGTAAGCTTTGAAAACCAGAAATGAACCATGTGCGCGTGTTTACAGCTTTAAATTTTATGAACACGCATATATGACCATTTAAACACCCCCGATTTCTACCACTTGTCTTTGCATCTTTGTACACATCTATTCCAGGTAGTCTACTCCTACTGCTGTGCTGATGTTATAGATGAAACAGTGCACTCCAGACTTTTGTGAATGTATTTAGAGGAGCACCCACCTGGAGAGAGGTGACATGTGACTCCGTTGAGAGCAGATCTTATGTGTGAGGACAAGAGACACATGGTCATTGAAGCCATTAAGGTCCTTTTCATGAGCATCCACCCAAACTTCAGAATTGTTTTGAATTCAAACAATCTTGAATGTAAATTATGGTTCTGGAAACTACCACCATTGTAACCTTCAGCTACATTTTTAGCTCTTCAAGCCTCTTTTCCTTTCTTCACAAAATTGGCCAAAATTCTCTGCTTCCATCCCCGTAAATGACAAGGTCACTATAAGAATGAAATAAAATGACATTGACACAGCAGCTAGCACAGTGCGTAGTAAGGCGTGCTAAATAAGCATGTGTTCTCTGTCCCTTACCTATACAGAAATTAGATACCAAATCCCACTAAAAGTGGAACACATGACATGTATTTGTTCTCCAGTAAAGGAAGTGACTTTTTATTGTATCCCCATTGAAGAATCAACACTCTAAACTTGATTATGCTTCTGTGGAATCTCATCTGGACTTGAATCTTATTCTACAATCTTATTTTTTTCCCTTCAAACAGGGATACTCTTTCTGACCAAATAGCCTCTTCATTCAGCCCTCTGCAACACGAGAATTGACTAGTCTTAAAATGCAAAGATATTTATCATTATTTGGGGGGGCAGAAAATAAAATTAATTAAGACTTTGGCCAATGCCAATCTTCCAGTTTATCTCACTAACACCGTCCTTCAACAAAAACTCTTCATAGGAGCCCTGCTATCAACAACCAACTCCAATCCCATCAGGGACCTCACCCCATCCCTCCTCTGCCCTTTTACCCACCATTGATCTGCACCTTGCAGAAGGGCCCCTTGTCTTTCCAGTTAGCGTTTCTTACAATACCCCACAGGGCTATCCCAGACAGACTCCCTACCGGGAAAACTCTTCCTGTATGGCACAGCTTCCAGCTCCAAGGAGTGTACATTTAAACCAAGGCATATTTCCATTTCTATCAAAGAACAGGTAGTAAGTCAGGTGTCCAACTTTTCTGCAAAAAGAAAATCAGAGCTCGATGATGCTCTGTGTATATATAATAAAGTTCTAATGTTAAGAATGGACATCATTCAAATAATTTTTGTAAGATTAACTTAATAGAAAAAAGGAAAATTAAAAAGCATGAGGAAGAAAATTCTAGTCTTCACACTATTGGTTTTTCCTCTCCTTTATATATTCACAAAATTTGGAAAAAATATTCATTCTCCATGATTTGGTTTGGTTTTAAATAAATTCCAATTAAATTAACACTGCAAATCCCTGCATTGAAGCAAACAAAACTTTCCTATAGAAGCTTTAGCCTTGAAATTGAAACAGCTGTGGATTTTGGACAAATCCAGACTCTCCTTTATCACATTTCTGGTCAACAAAAAACAAACCATAAAAGTTTAGCTTTGGCAAACCCAGAAAAATGGTTGTAAACTAGAACTATTTACCAAATGGAATTTGTTGACATACCCAAGCAAGGCAGTGTCTGTTAAATACTCCTCACTTACTACGTGCTATGCTAAACAAGGAAACATCGATCTGTGAACTAGAATTTTTCTTTTCAGTCCTGGGACTGGAACCCAGGAGTCTCTGGTTTGGTTTTGAGTTTCGTTTTTTTTTTTTTTCTTAGACAACGTCTGCCTAAGTCATTAAGTTGCCCAGGACGGCCCTAACTTGTGATCTTCCTGCTTCAGCCTCCCAGAGTGCTAGCATGACAGGTATGTGACACTGCACCCAGCTCATCGAGTATTTCAATAATAGGAGAGTACATATGGACACTATTATCACCACCTTTGAAATGATTCAGAGTTTAGAGTGATTCAGATTTTCAGAACCAGCTAACTCATTTCAAAAACCCTATACCACAAATTCTTGAATGCTTCTCGATTTGGTTGATTCGAAGGACCAAAAGATGTTCCCAGATGTACTCTACACAAAGGTTGCCTAGAATCATTTTAAAGCCCTGAAATGTTTTAGAAAAAAAAACAAAGTGCAATGAGTGAAAACGTGATCACAACAAAAGTTTGTTTTTCACGATAATGGTGTCTGAAAAATGACAAGAACGAATAAAGTGAAAACCAGTAAATCCAATCACTGATCCAGGTATGAGAGGAACTTGAACCACATTTTTAAAATTATGTTAATGATGTTTTCCCCAAGCGAAAGTCAATACCCTCTTGGCTTCCAGGCCTTTACAAGAATATGGATTAGATTTAGAAAGGGGTCCAAGACAATTTGACCTCAAAACATCAAAAATAAAATTAGCTCAAATGGACATGATTCCTGGCTTCTGCCCTCGAATTGGCACGTGCTGCACTCCATGGGAATTGCGTGGGTGTAAAGAGAGAACCGGCAGGGGGACTGCTACAAACTTTTGCAAACTATTTCATTAAATGTTTGGTTTCTACTAACAGCTCAACTGGTTAGAAAAATCTTCGATCCATTTTATTTTCATTGTACTGAATGGATACATTTTAAATAGAATATCTTGCCTAGTCTGGTGAAAATGTTATTTTTTATTAACAGACTGGTTCAACTAACAGTAAATATTATTTAAAGAGTAAGCAGGGAGTAAATTAGGTATTGACTGTTTACATGAAAAAATACCATTCCTATCCTTTTATTTTGCACATAAAGATTTGACTACTAGCTAGATACTTCAGTGATTTATTTACTTTGGTAACAAGCCAGGCAGAAATATTTAAATTCTGCTCTTGGAAGTAAGAATTATCTAATCATTCACAAGCTCTTATAATAAAACACTTATCGTGACCCATTAATCCATCAGGACTTGTTCTCCATCCCATCTTTCCACTCGCACCTTGCTTTGAACACAGTCAAGTTTGGCTGCGAATTTTGCTTTGATCATATATCATAGTTACAGGATGGGGTGCACCGAAGCTGGGTTCCAAGAACTCTGCACTCTGCTTGAACTCGGCCCACAGAAACTCAACTCAGTCTCCAGGTCTGAAATGCACCCAGGCTCAAGTCTTTTGAGACTGCATTTGAATCAAGGGAAAACAGAGGTTTACGGACAGGAGACACAAGGGACACAAATATCCAGGTGAAACATTACCTCACACAGGTTTAAAATTAGCCTTTAAATTCCCTGGGTACCGTGGTGGTGGTTGTAAGAGCAGGGCTAAGTGAGCTGTGTCAGGACACTGCTCCCTTCCAACGCCCACACTCCTTCCTCCTCCACTTCGTACTGTGAAGTCCTTGTAGCCTCTTTCGAAAGACCTGTTACACAGCAAGTGAAGTGTTGTGAAGGGTTCCTGGGCCTAAATAATGCCAACCCACATCCGTGGCTTCCTTTTCACTAGCAGACTACATTTACTCAGAAGTTATCTATGTGAAATATTGCATCGACGCTGGATTTTGATGGTCCCAAAAGTAATCCGTTTGGCACTAACAAGTCAAAGATAGCATAAGAGATGATTGCAGCAAAAGTAGAGCCTTGTTGTTTAAGCAAATGTACTGTCATTTAATAAAAGTTTTACTGCTCTGTCTCACAATAGAGTAGTGGTTAAGCTAGTGTTCGAGAAGACATTTTGAAACCGCCAAGCAGCAGGTAAATGTTCCATAATTTAGTAAAATATAAAATAAACTTCAATTATAATTTACCACATGCCACGTCTGCATCTATGCTGACACCTAGAGAAACAGTCTAATAATGGAGTACATGGGTTTGATTTAAAACCAAAAAGTACACATCATAGAATTTTACAAACGAGAAAACTGAGAAACACAGAGATAAGTGATTTGACAGCTACCCAGTGGCCAGAGCTGAAAATCTGTTGCAACCTGTTGCAAAAGAGTCTTTCTACATTGAGGCTACACGGATGGGACGCAAAGTTTCCGAGTCCAAACCCTCCAAGAAGTTAATGCACCTGCTTCCGGGGCTGCGCTAAAACAGGTGAACAGAGAAGAAACCAAATTGTAGAAACGAGTACAAAATCCCAGAGACAAACGACAGTGGTCCTCTATGGGGGTGAGTATTTGTGGGACTGCCACGTGCAATAACGAAAACAAGATAGGAGATAGCACATAATTCCACATTTTCATGATTCTTTTCCATTTAGAAAGTACATTTCAATGTTTTCATTTTTAAATTTTCTTTTTGATGTTTAACTGACAGACTGTATATACAGAGTCTGCCAAAAAACATATATATATGTAAATATATATATATACACACACATATATATATATATATGTATAAACATATATATATCAGGAAAAGAAATTTGTAAGAATATTTTAATATTAAATTTACTGAGATAACTTTAAAGATAACAAGATACATTATGGTAGCTACTGTAGTATTTCAACTGCCTTATTTTGAAGTCCTGTATTGCTTTCATTGTTTTATATTGATTGGTTTTATTCTGTTCTGTTGTGTTTGATTTTATTATGCCGGATGGTATGGGAAGTTATTTTGAAAATAGCAAGGGGCAACATGGTAACCATTGTTGGTTTATTTTTGTTTTGTTTTGAAGTCTTGTATCACATTCTTTGTTTTGTTTTGATTGAACATTCTGTTTTATTCTGTGTTTGTTTTATTCTCTACAAAATAAAAATAAATAAATAAATA
>RJWT010040311.1:0-12518 GCA_004365215.1 Cuniculus paca
AAAAAAAAAAAAAAAAATCACAAATGTGTATGAAACTGTTTGTTGCATGCTTGATTCCAGTATTTACACTCGTTCTGTGGATCTGGATTAGACAGGGTCTTAATAACCATAATTTTCTTGAGACAACCACAGTGGAATCGGCTCCAGGCACTGTTTTAGAATCAAGTCCCTAGCGGGGAAAAGATGGTGGAATGACCACCACCTCATAACCTTAACTGAGCCACAAGTAGCAATTCCTGCCTTTTCAGCTCAGAGAAATTTTGCTGCTTCACAGCTTAAAACTTCTGCCTCTCAGAGAGTAGAGCGGTATTCTCCATCTCCCTTGCAATTGACACTAAAAGAAGCCAGACTGGTGAGGGAATACATGGAGGGTTTTCAACATATCTACTCGGTTACTAAACCTCGAATCCCCTACAGTCCAAGACAAATTATAATCACTCAGGTCATCAGTTCACAGCCTGAAGGAAAGAGAAATAACAAAGCTTGTTTTCAATGCAGGGGGAGGGGCATTTTGCTAAAAGTTGTGCTGCTGCACCTGTGGGGGCAGCACAGCCACTAACTGTCCCTTCAACACAACTTTCAACTATCTGTCCAAGGTGTAGACAATGATATCACTGGCCACTTGATGTAAATTCGAAACTGATGTGGCAGGGCTACCTGTTTTGGAAAAATCTCTAAAGGGGCCTGCCTCGGCCTCCCCAAACAATGGGGGTGCTTTCCTCAATTCTTCCCCAGCCCATTTGCCATTTGGGTTTTATAAAATTTCTAAGATGACAGCTGGGCCTGGTGGTGAAGGCCTGTAATCCCAGCACTCAGGAGGCTGAGACAGGAGGATCGTTGCAAGTTCAAGACCAACCTGGGCTACAAAGTGAGCTCAAGGCCAGTCTGAATGACATAGTGAGACCCTGTCTCAAAAAGACAAGCGCTGGAGATTTAGCTCAGTGGCCTAAGTGCCTGCCTAGCAAGCACAAGGTTGTGAGTTCGATCCCCAATGCCACAAAACAAAAAAAATTCTAAAATGACAGATTGTGGCCCCAAATGATTAGGAATAGCTAAAATAGGTTTAAGTCTAGGGAATTATTTGTTTATAATTCAATAATTTTTGAATGGTGCACAGATCAGGCCTCTGGCAATGCAGTTCAAACTTTAACCATTACAAAAGATATGTTAATTGGAGAGGATGCTACAGACAGTCAACTTGTTCTTGATATGCAAATATTTGATCAATCTAGAATTGCAGTCACCAGGGCATGGGGGGAACTTCCTTCACCAGGTAAAACATCCATTACTTGATTTCTAGTTGGCAAGGTCCAAATAAACCATTTCAGTATTTTACCCTTTAAAAATGCAAATAAATGGTGTAAGGCACTGAGAACTTCCCCGTGGCAGCCTGGTGTGGCCTAGCTCCGTGAGGCAGGGCCTGCGCTAAGGAGCTGGGGTTTGCAGCCTGGCTCCCATGTGCTTGTTGAGGCAAGTTATAATGTAGGAACACATTTATGAGAGGGCAAACTTACAGATATTTCATGATCAATTAGAGGTCTCTGACCAAGTTACTGTTCTGCTAAATTCAATTGACCTTGGCAGTGTCTGAAGCCCAGCTGTGTACCTCTGATGAGCACTGAGTCAGAGTAATTATCTATACCTTAAGGCACCCTGGGCTGATTCAAGGGCCCCTCCCCAGCCTATTCCTATATTATGGTAATGCCCTTACCCCCTCTCCTTGTTCTTGGAGTGTTTCCATTGTTTCAAGACCCACCTGCCTGTCAATATATGACTCAATCTATGTAACCAATTATGTCACATTTTGTCACTTGTTTTGTACCTCCCACTTCTCAATTCCTGAATTCAGTGCTTTTGCTTTTGAGGAATTATCCCCACAACAGTCCACATGTGTAAAGATTAAATGCTGCCTTCTTATCTCCTTGGTGCAAAGAGTCCTCTTTTCAGTTTGGTTTGGGTTGGGGTGGGTTGGCTTGGCTTGGCTTGGCTTGGCTTGGCTTGGGAATGTTCCTGCCACATGCTGAGGGACAAACTCCACTGGGGCCTGACAAGTCTTTCAATGGCCAGCCCACTGTTGATGACACAGCACTCAGTCAGGAGCCAGGAAGGTGGTGTTGTAGGAAATTTCCCAAGCCAAACCAAACCAAACCAAAAGGGAGACTGTACTGAGGAGATAAGAAGGCAGCATTTAATCTTTACACCAGTGGATGACTGCAGGGGTAATTTCTCCCAAACCACCCCCCCTGAATCAGGAGGGAGTTTAGTCTGTTTAGAATTAGAAGTGGGAGGTACAAAGCAAGTGACCAAACGTTACATGATTGGTTACAAACATTGAATCACATATTGACAGACAGGCTAGTCTTGAAACGATAGAGACACTCCAGGAACCAGGGGGCCCTTCTGTTCTTACAGAGTAAGCACAGCTAAGGGCATTACCATAACATAAGAATGTTCCAGAGAGAGGGCCTTTACTGGATGGGCACGAATCAGCCCAGGATGCCCTAAGGTATAGACAATTACTCTGAGTGCTCATCTGCAGCTGGGCTGTGGACACTGTCAGGGTCAACTGAATTTAGCAGAAACAGCAGAACAGCAACTTGGTCAGAGACCTCTGATTGATCATGAAATATCTGAGTTGACCATCTCATGAATGTGTTTCTACATTGTAACTGTGCCCCCACAGTGAGACATGGCTCTGGAAAGGTGCAACCGGGCTCTGGCCGGCCCAAGGTACCTCTGTCTTTTCCCATTGCCTGCACCTGCACTTTATGCATCAAAAGTTTACAAGGCGCCAGCACAGGCGCCGCCCATGTTCTAACGCCCAACAGCAACCGGGCTTCCAGGCCAGAGCAGGTACTCAACCTGCATGCCCAGAGCCTGGGGTCAGCTCACCTTTACAGTGGTCGTGTGGTGCCCACGCCGGGGCCTTGGGATGTTCCTGAAGCCTGCCTACGCACCAGCCAGCCACACCCAACACCTCAAAGTGGGGAGGCGGGAGCCGCAGCCCGAGGTGGGAACAAATGGCTCCGGGTACCTAAATAGTTAAATGTGCTCACACTATAAATTTCAAAAACCGGGCAGGAGATTTAGCTCAGCGGTGTAAACGCCTACCTGCAAGTGCTAGGTCATGAGTTGGATCCCCGGTACTTGAAAAAAAAAAGAACCTAAAAGGGGGAGTTCATCTCATAATAGATTTCACTTGGCAACACATATCACTTAAAAATTTAAAAACATTAATAAAGATGGAAATACTGTAGCAGAAAGACAATGTATTCAAATAAAGGCTAAAAAGAGTCCTTTGAAAAGATCTTCATACTGGACAATCAAAGCACCCAGTCCAGTGCTAATGTGGGGTCGACGGTGTGCTTGTGTCTTTCCAGGAAATGGTAAATGGCCTATCTGGGTGCCAGAGCATGCTGTCTGGCTGCACCATGAACCCAAACCCAGAAGAGGAGTTGATTTCACCTCTTAAGAAGTGGATGCTCAGTCCTATGACAGTGATGCCTCAGAAACTATACCACAACTCCTATCATTAATAGGAGTAAAACATGCAGTCATGCTACTGATACAGGGGAATGAAACTCCCAACCTACTATATGGCTGGTGTGAACTTGTGTTCTCTAAAATCAACGAATGAATTTTAGGAACAGTGGAGGTTAAGAGCAGAATATATTTATTGAGAGAAACAAATCTTCCCTCTAGGAGAGAGACAGAAGGTGTCCTGAGTAGGTTGCCAAAGACCGTCTTTTCTAGGGACTTTAGTAGAGTAAAAACATGAGGTGAGATGGGTCCAAAGTGGGGAAAAATGGAAACTCACAAGGTGGGCGTAAGGTGGGACAGAACTATGGTTAGCCAATAAGATTAATTTCTCAGGTAAAATTAATTAAATCAGGAACAAATGGAGAATCGAGTCACATATCAAGCAAGTATTTTTAACAAGCAGGGACTCTTCCCATAGGGGATTGGGATAGTGACTCCTGGCTTTCTCAGGGTGATAGAGACCTATTTAGATGTATGGTCCAGGGCCGGGGATCTAGCTCAGCGGTCTAAGCGCCTGCCTGGCAAGCGCAAGGTCGTGAGTTCAATCCCCAGTGCCGCAAAAAAAAAAAAAAAATAGATGTATAGTCCATAGGAAGTGGGTGCATTTGTTTGATCTTTTGCCTTGAGGCATGGCCCACAACAGGAGGTGTCTGTCTTCCCCACAGTTGCAAGGTATCTGGTCTTCTGCACTGGCTCCTTCGAGGACCCAGCCCTGTCTGACTGCCTATAATATTTCTATCTAACTCAGCTGCCTGTAACAAGACCTGGAGCCAATTGAAGGAATTCATGCAGGATGCCCAGGAGATGGTAACCAAAAACATGAACCAAAGGTCTAAATAGGTAATCAGAGTGTACAGAGATAACCAAACTGAACGTTTAATGAAAGAAGAAGACACAAAAGTTACTAGCATTCTTAAGATAAAATACAAAAATGTATGTTAATTATTGGTAAGATTATTGTCCTTTCCAAATTCCTTTTACAGGAGACTCTGCTAATTGACCTACAACAAATCTGACTAGTCAATTTATAGTTACAAATTCTAAATTTGTAAAAAATTATTGTAATTCTATTTGGCTAAAAATATATTTGAGTGCACTCTGATTTTGCAAAGTGTCCATCAGTCTGTCTGTGTATCTGTTGTCTGTTTGTCCAGTCTATTTGTAAGCAGTTGTTGGGAGTCAGCTGAGCTAGTGATCATTCACACATGTGGGGCTGAAAGCACGAGTGTCCGTACAGGAGTGCCCAAATGGCATGGAGCGCCTGAGAAATGCCACGAAGGTGCTGGAGGTGAACAGTTGTTCTAGCCACCAAAACACAGGGTGTAAGAAGTGAGCTAGTTCAGCAAGTGGGCGTGATACAAGTGTTTCAATACCCCCCTGGGAACTTAGAGAGTTCTCATAGACACCAACAAGCTGTGTGCTTGTTTCTATATCTGTCTCAATCTGTACAGATTGTCTATACATGTTTGTGAAAGGTTTCTGCCCTAGTATAAATTACTGGACGTCATGGCAGTGGTCTAACATGGTGGAAGGCTAAAGCAAAAACAACACTTACCCTGATACCACTTCCTCCTTCTTCCCCTTCAGCCCTGATTACAACTTCCTCTTTCCTTTCCCATGCATGTGACAAGAAGTCCAATCAGTTTCTCGCTCGCCCCAAGCACTGCTTCTGGTGAGAGATCACATAACCCTCAGCCTCCTCTGTATCCAGCAGTAGAGAATGCCTGACCCCACGAGTTGTGTGCTTCTCTCCATGTCCTCAATAAAGGGCTCTTTTTCTTTTCTGCTTCTCTATTGTGCCAGAAAACCCTAACAATTCCATTTGTCCATCCTGTAAGCAGCTATTCTTTTTTACTTAAGCTCAACAATCTTTTCTGTTTCCCTTTTTCTTTTGCATTTTTGGATTTGTTTGTTTGTTTGTTTGTTTTTGCAGCACTGGGGATTGAACTCACATCCTTCCTTGCACTTGCCAGGCAGGCACTTAGGCCACTGAGCTAGACGTCCGGCCCTTGTGTTTTTGAGACAGGGTCTCACTATGCCGTTCAGGCTGGCCTTGAGCTCACTTTGTAGCCCAGGCTGGTCTCAAAATCACAATGATCCACCTGTCTCAGCCTCCTGAGTGCTGGGATTACAGGCGTGAGCCACCACGCCCAGCATTTTTGGATCATTTGATCATGATAGGATATTCTAAAAGCGGCGCAGAGAAGCAGGAGAGGTGCAGTAGAGAAGCAGGCGATAGCTAAGGGAGGGATTTATTGGGGCTGAGGACGCGGGGAGGAACGTTCACCCAGCATGGCTGAACTACTTCCTCCGCTGGGTACAGAGGGGATGGGGGTTATATGCTCTCTGACCGGAAGGGGATGGCGCTGGGGGCGAGCACTGATGACGCGTAACCGACTGGTGGGAATTTCGGCATTCCAGCGCACATAGGAGGAAGCTGTAATCGGGGAGGGAGGGGCTAGTGGTTTGGCTATACCACTGCCGTTATGTCCAGTAATTTATATTAGGACAGAAACCTTTCAGATCAAAGATTTGTTTGGATTATAGATTTACAAAGCATGCTTCCACCTGGGTTGCCAGCTTATATTGTTGTTTATTATTGACTTGAGAGTCTTTCATTGTTTATAAATAAAATGTTGAATATTCTGGTTGGGTTTTTCATAAGTTACCAAAAAATTGTATTAAGATAATTAAACAAAAATCCCTTAGGGTCAGGATTATTGGACAGGACTCCAATTGATGAATAAGAAAGCAGCTGCCTGGTAATGTTTTTACACTTGATCTTAGCCAAAAGGCCGAGAAGCAATGGTAACATTTTTAACCAGTTCTTGTTCATTGATTGGAGGCCCCAGTGATCTCCATAGCCTTATGGGAGACACCCCAACTAAAGTTATAAAATATATTATTGTAATATGTTCACATTGGCCATCCTCGAAAAAATAATACAAGAAGGTATTTTTTATTTTACAATGCCCATAGAAAGGTTTTCATATGGTTATGACAAATGATTGTTGTTAATGTCATGGTGTATTCACGTATTCATGCCTCCAGATGTACAGGTCTTCAAAAATGTAAAAGAGGCATTGCTTTGGGGGACAAAATTTTGTTTCAGATTCAGACCTCTGCCTTCACCAAATGTTTATGAGATGTGCATCCCATGAAAGGTCAACAAGTTAGGTAAAAAATTTTATGTATTAGATAGGATAATTGACTAAAAGGAGATATTTGATGTCAAAATGCAAATTCAAGTGTGTTACCAAATGTCATCAAGACTGCCATGCTATATGAGGTATGGCTTAGATTTCTAATTTTCTGTGTAAAATATGTAACTGTTAACATTCTACAAGTATTCAAATGCTAAAGCATCCATGGTTAGTAGGAAATAATGGTTTAACTTAATGCTCTAAGATGCCTGATATTCAGAGAAAATAGTAATGTTAAACTTAATACCTCTACTACACTGTACTGTTATCAATCTTTTCTTTGGGATGTTCAAAAACTGAGGTTTAGAGACCAAAAATTAGAGAGATTTATGAGCTAAGAGGATAGTCAATATTGTGGCCCTACCCCTCCAAGGACAATGAAGACCCAGGGCATTAGAGAATCTCTGCTGCAACATCCTATAGTTGGTAAGTCCCTGGTCTTCTGATCAAGGAGATTATAAGACCACAGAGGAAAATGATCATTGGGGTGTGGTGTGCCTAAGGAGAGTCGCCAGGATAAAAAGTCTCCCCAGCTTTCATAGAAAGCAACTTGGTCAAGCAATGGCCACGTCTCATCCAGATGGCTGACAATGACAGAAGAGCTAAGAGGTGCTATACGTGGTTCCAAGGTAATTCCTGAGGATGCTTAACTGACCTTGATAGATAGCAAGAGACTAATTAAATTTAATATGGGTCTTACCCTAACTTGGCCTTGAACATCCTGAAGAAAAGTACAACTTCAAGAGGTATAATACAATGCCATAGTAATATGTTAGCTATAAAAGAAGCTCAAATTACTAATACCATCTGACAATTGTAGGCTACACTGGTAACTGTCTAGGGTTACAGACTAATGGATTGTACAGGGTTGAAATTGTGGGAGTTCTCCTAACATAGCTCCTCCAGCTTCAACAGACCACCCATCCTGTGAAACAACAGAACAAAAGAGAGAGAGATGTTGGGAGTAGCTGAAGCTGGAGATTGATCGCATGGTACAGTGCTGGAGCATGACCATCCCAAGAAAAAAGAGTGCCTGGTGCAAACTACATGAAGAAGCTGCTTCAACCCAGAGAACACCTAGCCCCAAGACAATCTGAACAGTGGGTTGCTAGGACAATGGGGTGTCATGCGACATTAAATTGCTAAAAGGTATAAACACCCCCACAGTGAGAGGCCAGTTCTTTTCCTCCATTAGGAGAGTAAAGGCTCCACCTGATCCTTGCTTTGTCTCTTGCTTATTTTCTCATCCTCTCACAGTCCTTTCACCCCAAGAACATCAAGAGCCTCATGAGTCACGGCAGGGCTCCCCCTCCTTCCAAGTCTTCATTAGAACACCTCATTACTCAGGAATATAAGACATTTTTTCTTGAGGGTCTGGAGGTTGAATTTTTCCCAGTTCTCTGAGAAGGCTCTCGTATAAAGCATTCCCCATGACATGTCTGTAGGTAGGTGTAAGAATTAGGGCATGGGAACCCTACAAGGCATGCCCCCATCAGTCCCCAACCCATTCAGCCACATAGCATCCCTTGATCAGGCTGAACTCCTTGGGATTCAGATACCAGATGCCTCTGGCTTCGAGTGGGCACCAGTGTCACTTTTTTGGACTTTTGAATCTGCCACTTGACCACTGACAGAGGTGAGCCGTTTGACAGATGGTGTTCAATCATGACCCACTATGGGAGAGAATGGGACCTCTGGATCCCGATAAGTTTTTGCTCCAGCTATTTCCAGTAGGACAAGTGGAGCTTGCATGTTTGCGGGAGCCTGAGGAAAGTCTAATGGGTTGGGAGCCTGGTAGGTGGCAGTTTAAGGCTGGGAAGGCAGTGAGTCCCAAACAAACTGGGAGACCATGTGAGCAGCCAAGAGAGGTGAGATTCTGGACCCCACTCCTGCCAGGAGCCTGGGCAGGACCTAGATTTAAATGAGCTCTTACAGTCGCTCACACCTCCCTAGCCCCTTTTTTCCCATCCCCAGCTGCCCTGCATTCCTACTAACCCATGTAACAAAAGAGTGAGTCTCCTGCAGTGAAAGCTTCACAGTGAAAGAGGAAGGAATTTTCAGAGGAGGTAAAAGGACTCTACCTATTTGCTTTTGGAGAGTGAGAACCATTTAGAGGGCCTCACGTGGGTTACAGCGTTTGGCCTTAAGAGCACAGGAGACTCTAGCTACTGAATAGGAGCCCCTAAGCTGCAGAAGCTCATGGCACAAGAGAGGTCACACAAACAAACCTGAGCCAATTAAAAAAACAAAACCTGAGCCATGTGTGGAAGGATTCTTGCTCCTGGGAAATAGGAGATATAAAATCTCTGCAAAAGAGCCCTTACCTTTTAACTATACTCATCAGATGTCACCATGGGTGATGGGGTCTGGGACAGGTTCCTAGGTTCTTGTGCATGACAAACAAAGAATTGGACATGGCCTATGATAGTAAGGAAACAGCAGCAAAATTTAGTAAAGCGATAGTATGTTCAGCGTGAGTAGGGTCATGCCTGTGAAAGAGAAGTGTCACAAACACTGGGGGCATAAAATGTAGGTGTTTTAAGTTCTGTGCCAGTCCTAGGGCACCTGCCAGTGGGGTCTTCCAGAGTGTGATCAACAACATGATTGACAGGGTGCTTGGTCATAACAGCTGGGTCTCATGCGCATGCCCTTTCTCACACTTCACCCTGTCGTACCTGGGTGTATGTTATGAAGTCCATACACGTGAACTTTCACGGAGCTCCAGGTAAAGAACAGTTGCTGTAGATCATGGGGGCTTAGGCATCCTGGTGTGGAATTTTGGAGTTTTCCAAGGTAGCCTCAGGGGTCTTTGCTTTTCTTATCTCTGCCTCTGCATAATAAGCCTTAGGACAAGCATGGAAGGTGGGTCCTGAAGCATCACTCAGGATCAGATGAGTGATGAGGAATATCTCCATTTCCCATTTTACTATCTATATTAAGCTCACCACAGCCTGACACCATAAGCCAAAGTAAACCTCTCCTCCTTTAAGTAGTGGGTGTCAGTATTGTGTCCAGCGATGGGAAATTGACTAAGACAACGCCTTTTCTGGATGCATTAATATACCAAATTGATAAGCTTTCAATACCTCCTGAGGTTCTGTTCTGAGCAGAAGGCTGCAGTTAACAAATACATCTGCCTGGGGGTGGTGGAAGTTCTGCAGGGTTGGAATGTCTGCTGTGAGACACAAATAATAGGACTGCAGTTCAACTATCTAAAGTTCACCTCTTTTTTTTTTTTTTTTTTGGCTGAGTAGCAGTCATGAAAATGGCTTCTCAGTGAAATCTGTGCCACTTATTTCTAGTTTTCCCCTGGCATTGGATCCTCAGATATCAGCATTGATCATGTTCCCACTCTGTCTCACCTGTCTCTTGTGCGATGTCCTCTGCCCGGCTACACGGGCTTCTGAGTTCATGGCCTCTTGGTGCCCCTTTGCATCAGTTTGAGTCTATGGGAAGAGATTGCACTGCCCTTCATTTCCATGAGGATAGTACTGCCCAGCTGTCTTTTTTTCCTTACAATCTCATCAAGTCTAGCATATGTATTGTTAACTCACAGACTCATTAGGGGATACTTACAATTTTGGAACAATCACAAAAATATCTCGTTTGTTCTTGTTCACTGTTTGATGATGCTTCCTTCTAAAACCCAAGGAAACTTTGCCTCTCTTTTGGCAGAAAAAAATGGTCTCTTACTGTCCATATCATTAAGTTCAAGTCCTTGGTCTTCAGGACTTTTATTAAAGTATTTTTTTTTAATCTCAGAATACAATCTTTGTCATGAGGTCCAAAATCTGACTTAAAGGCTTCTGAAGGTTAAGAACTGATATTTGGTGGTCAGTATTTCTGTGAGACCCTTCTTGATTTCAGCAGTAGACACCAGGGTCTAGTTTGAATACAGGTAAAAGAAGAATTCCAGGAATGAAAGAATAGTGATTAACTTAGGAAAATATTGTACTCCGTGTACAATTGTACTTTATGAGAGGGATCATTACTATCAACACTGTTTTGAGCCTTTCTATTTTTACTTATTTTTCTTGAGCCAGGTGCTATAGCAAATACCTGTTGAGGCAGGAGGATGCCAAATTTGAGCCTAGTCTGGACAACTGAGCAACTTAGTGAGACCCTGTCCCAAAATTTGTAAAGGGGGGTCACGAAAGTGTAAGTCAGTACAAAGGCTCTGGGTTCAATCCTCACTATAAAAAAAAAATCTTTGACACATTCCCCTATGACACGAATATGGACTATACAATCTAACATTTTATTAGGATGTCATGACATCCACTCTGTCATTGTATATTTGAGTTTGCATCTAGATATAAGCAATGCTTTTACAGTTATAAGCAATGCTTCAGTGAAAATCATTACAAATATATTAAAAATAAGGTATTGACCAGGACAGAGGGTGAATATGGGCATATTACCAAATATTACCAAATTGCTCATTCCACCCCCAATAGGTAGAGTTTGATGCTTTTTTTTCTTTTCTTTTTTTCTGAGACAGGGTCTCACTATGCCGTTCAGGCTGGTCTTGAGCTCACTTTGTAGCCCAGGCTGGTCTTGAACTTGCAGTGATCCTCCTGCCTCAGCCTCCCAAGTGTTGGGATTACAGGAGTGTACCACCACACCTGGCTGTTTGATCCTTTTATGAAATTCAGTGGGAACCGTTACAGGAGACAAATCTGGAAAGGAAATAAGAGATCAAACCAAAAAGAACTGTAAATACCAAATATGCTGGCTATTGTCAATTTGTCTTCCCCTAAAACTACTTTCGATTTCTTTTCCTCTCTGGTGCCCCTCTGAGACTTCCATAGACTTTATCATTTGAAGTATCACCTATGGGGTGGTCAAAGCTGGCCAGTGGGAGGGTCCTATGAGAGTTTGGAAGGTGACAAGAAAATGATTGGAGAATTCTTCTCCCACTTCCTTCCTGCACTGGTAAGATGGTCTGGCAGTGGCTGCGTCCCTTCAGAGCTCCAGCCTCCCTTTGTGGCTGCAGCTCATGGGGGTTCAGCAGTAGTTTCCTCCCCTCGGCCATCCAGGTGCTTGGTGCTAACGTCACTTTCTGTGATCCTCAACAGAGCTTCTTACTTTCGTTAACCCTAAAAACATTCCATTCACTCAACTCAACTCTGTAAATCTATTTGGGTTTCCTTTCTTGCTCTGACCACTCCTGAGTCAACAGACTAACAAGCTCACATTTTATTCTGTGCTCAGACCCAGGGATGAGAAATCCCTGGGATTGGACACCTCTTCCTGGCATGAGTGGATACAGGAGCGAATGGATAGAGAGCCTGTGGAGAATCACACACCCAGGCTCGTATTAGGACATGTTGAACAGTGTTGAGACTAGAAGAACAGCCAGTAGTGTTCCTCCAGAGGCAGTCCATGAATAGGTCTTGGTTTTTAAACCTAAAGACATTTTATTCATTTGATATTTTACTGCAGTTAGTTGGAGGAATTTGTATGAACATTCAACACTCAAAATTGTTAAAAAGATGTTAATTGGAAAAAAAGATGTTAAGGGATCTTAATTCCTTGTAACTTATTTAAATGGCAATGGTACCTGATCTCCTATAACTTCCTGAATTATATTATCACCAATGCTACAATTTTTCACTTAGTTGAGCTGTAGGGAATGACCAGTCCTTTAGCTCCAGTTTTTAAAGCTGGAATGGTTGTAAAACAGATAAACTACGTTGGCTTCATTTAGCAAACACATAGAAGTAGATAAAATAAAAACAGTCAGCACAGAGGAGGTGCCAGCAGCCATGCTGC
>RJWT010040312.1:0-12514 GCA_004365215.1 Cuniculus paca
ATACCATTAAAAATGCAAATTTCAGAGTTTTTGGAACACACGTGAGTCTCAAGATAGAGATTAAATACACTGAAAATTTTATTGAAATGAAATAATAATCGAAAGTGTCTAAAATCTTGAGAAAGATACAGAACCTCAAGAAGACATGGCCAGAAAAGAACCTGCCCACCTTATATTATAGTTATGGTACCTATTGTTACGTTATCTGCTTCTGGGGCATCAACTTGTTAGCTACCACATGTAAGTGAGAAGATGCAGCATTTCTATTTCTGTTTTTGATGCATTTCATTTAAAATAAGGTTCTTCTGTTCCAGCTTGCCGCAAATGACCAATTTTCTTTTACTATATAGCTGAATGGATTCCACTGTGACTATATATCACAGTTATGTTATTCATGCATTCATCAGTGTGCGCCACTTGATTCCATAGCTTGACTATTGTGAAGAGCATGGGAATGAACGCTGGGGTGCAGGCATTCCTCTGATATGCTGCTTTTCTTTCCTTTGGATCTACACTCAGGAGTGGGATATTTGCATCCTACGGTAGATCTGTGCTTATTTATTTGAGGAAACTAGTGTTTCCATAATGACTGTGCTAATTTACATGACAAGGAACAGTGTATAAGTCAACCCTTTTCTCTGAACCTTCACCAACATTTGCTATTTCTTTGTTATTAATAGGCATCTGACTATAGTGAGATGACACATCTGTGGTTTTGATTTGTGTTTCCCCGACTGTTAGTCATTTTTAAATTTATATTTGGGTGTTTTTTTTTAGAAATATTTACTCAGGTTATTTGCTACTTTTTAATTGAAGTGATTTGCTTTCTTGCCTTTGAGTGTTTTGAATTCCTTATATGTTCTGGATAATAATTCTTTGTTAAAAATAGTTACAAATACTTTTACACATTCCATTGACTGTTTTTTTACTGTTCATTGTTTTGTTAGCTATGAACAAGTCTTTTATTGCATAAAATCTCATTTGTTTATTTTTAATTTTGTCTATGCTTTGGGGATTGTCTTTGTCCAAAAATTTATTGCATATGTTGATGTCTTTGAATGTTGCCTCTAGGTTTTGTTCTACTTGTTTTATGCTCTATATTTAGACACTTAATTCATTTTGAGTAGTCTCATGTGATAGAACTGTTACATGTAACCCCTCACTTTATAATTTCAAAAATTAAGGAGAAGAAGCCTCAGAATCATATAGTTTTTGACAAAAGAAAAAGCCCACAACATGATCACTACATTTTCTTTCTGAATTCAGTTTTTCAAATACTGCCCCATAACATGTTCATTTATAATGGTATTGCTTTTTCACTTATTATGAAAACATTCCATTTTATTATGAAATCATTTTATTATGAAATCACAGACTCTGTGTGTGTGTGTGTGTGTGTGTGTACCCCCTTGTGTACATTAATATCTGCTAGTTGGTAAGTCACGAAAAACTTTTCACAGCACTAAAAAAGTGACCAGAATTATAGCACTTCTTTAAAAGCAGTATCTAATAAGATTCACTTCTTTTAAATGATTTTTCCAGGTAACCAAATACATTCAATCTTACTACAAAATATCACAAATATCCTGTATTTATGAAATTAGTAATACTGTGACATTACAATGATTCTGTCAACAGCTAACTCAAGTATGCTGTATCTCCCAGGTGAAGTATGTGCCCTCCTCAAGATTCCACTGTAGCTCAGCGTTATAAACACCTACCTGACAAGCACAAGGTTATGAGTTCAATCCCTGGTACAAGATTCCACTTGCTTCAGACCCTAGAGATGTCTGCAGTTCTCATGCACTGACTAAACATTTAGAGGTCCCCATCTCATCACCAGGTTTTAAAATTTTTTAAAATGATTCTATAAGTTCAGAATTGTATTATATTTGAGATTATAGTGTTCTTTTAACAAAAAGGTACTTTTCAGAGCTAAAGGGAGAGACATATAGGATGAGATCTAGAAGGGTCCAATATGAAACTTTCATTGACTTTATGAATACGTCACTTTCCCAGAATTTAATGTGAAAATATACACAGATAATTGGAAACTGAGAGATCTCCTGAGCATGACATGCAGAGATTTTACTGGAGTTCATTGCACAGGGATTATTGAATGAATTTTTGCCAATAAGATTGAACTCAGTGCCCAGCAGCTCTTCCTGGTCTGGTCTGATCTGTCATGACTTAAAGTCCCAAGACTTGCATATGATTATTCTTTTTGACATGGCCAGATTCCAACCTGAATCATCTTGTTAATATGAACTATTCAGGGGTCACAAGAAAGCATAGTGTCAAAATTCATCATGAGTAAAATGACATCCCTATTAATCGTGAAATTCCAAGTAATCAAAGGTTACCACCTAGGAATTGAGACAAAGACCACAGAGAAATTCTGTCTTACACAGGTGAACTACAGCCTGCTGTCATGAGCAGAGAGTAAATCAAGGTGCTTGATGAATCTCTCACAAGCTTGCACTCCTCCATTCTGATGGTTCCCAACCACATGTGATGTGCAGACAGAATGGAGTCCCTACAGCATTAGTAAAGGCTATTTTTCTTGAACCAGAAGTAAACATAAATAAAAATTCTAGAATTTTATCTTTGTCCCCTAGTGGTTTACCTTTTGCATCACTTAGTGTACTTGTGCTTCATGACTAAATAATTCAGGGATTAGGGGTGCATTGTATTATTGTTTCTAAGTGTTTATACCGTCCTTGACACAAGGATTAATCTTTGGTGGCTTTGATATGCCTTCCTGTACTTAGCACATATATTTGCACCCATTCACAGATTTGTCCATGGGACATCCACTGGCCAACAGAATCAGAGCAAATGAAGGGTAATCACTTGGAGAACGGTGCTGCATCGCTTGACATGCAGAGTTACACTA
This sequence comes from Cuniculus paca, assembly GCA_004365215.1. Taxonomy (NCBI): domain Eukaryota; kingdom Metazoa; phylum Chordata; class Mammalia; order Rodentia; family Cuniculidae; genus Cuniculus; species Cuniculus paca. The sequence goes on from RJWT010040312.1 coordinate 2,897, forward strand.
GGCTCCTGCCTCCAGATTGAGAAAACCCTTGGAAAGGAGGCAAGCTGGGTTACAGTCTGCCCACACTGACCCTGAGCCCACATGTGATGTGAATGAAAGAGAAAAAACGTTGTAAGCCATTTTGTTTGAGCAGTTTGTTTATGACACAATAAAATTCATTTGCAATGTGAGTTATTTTAGCAGGAGAGAGAGAGAGAGGGAGAGAGAGAGAGGCGGATTTTAAAAATACTACTTTGCAGTTATTCCAGCTACTGAAGATGCACAAAAAGTTTGAACCCAATTCTGTGCAACTTGTTTAGACCCTGTGTTAATATTAAGCAAAGTAAAAGTGGTTGTAGGTATAGCTTTGTGGTGCAGTGCTTTCCTAGTATGTATAAATTCCTTATTTCATGCCTCAGTAGTGCAAAAAAAGCTTCTTTTTTGTTAATTTAAGGGGCTTAGATGATATTGGAAAATAGATGTCCACACACATGTCCAGAAGCAAGTATTTGTTGGGTCCATGAATGAATGCAAAGCACTTGTAATTTCTTTATCCTTCCCTTATTTATTGTCATGTTCTTTTTCCTTTCTTTACAAAATAGCTACTCTGCTATAAAGAAAGACACATCTGATCTTTGTAGAAAAATGTATATATCTTGAAACTATGACACTAAGTGAAATAAATCAGACACACAAACTTAAATATTACAAGGTTTCTCTTATATGATAAATAAGAAATACAAATGAAATAAAGGTAAAATAAAGGATGGATAATAGGAAATAGGGAGATCTTTTGCAAATCGGAAGGCAACTAAAAGATGCCAGGGAAAAGGATGAGGGGATATAAAAATAATGAAGATGTGTTATGTACATGTACCAACTCTCCATAATGAATGCAATCATTATGTACTTCAAACATGTACCAGTAAGAAAGAAAAGTTTAAAAATATCAATTCTAAATAAAGCATTAGGTTTGACAGGGTAAGGTAAATGTTTGTGGTAAGGTGAGGGGTGGCAGTCATTTGACATGAGGTGTAAGAACTCAACAGGGAGCAGGGTGGCCATGCAGGTGGTTAGTAGGATAGTGGATTTAGAGTCCAAGAAAGCGGAAGTATGACCGTGGTGGAGGGAAAGTGTTCTGGCACTGAGAACCACAGCATAGTGGTATGGATGTCCGTACATGGTATTGGCATGGTACAGAGTACTGGAGGATATAAGGATTGAGAACTGTATCCACAAAGCACAGCCTGGTACAGGAAGTCAGATTCTGAAGGTGAGTGAGAACATCAATGTGGAGGGAAGGACAAGTACTTGGAGTCTGAGATTAAGCAAAGTAAAGAGGGCATGAATGCATGAGGTAAATTTTTGTGTGGAATTAGAGTCCAAAATGAGTTAGGAGAGGGATCTTGCAGAATCAAATAAGAAAATGAGATAAAGATAATTAAAACAGATTTACTGTCACAGGAACAAGTTAGAAATGTGAAAATCGAGAAAACTAAGATGAAACCTGTTGCACTGAATTGAAGTTAGGAGTATTAGTGTGAACTCATGAATTTCAGTACATACAGATATACAATCAATACGGAAATGAAATGCAGGTATATGTAGGGATGTGTGTGTGTGTGTGTGTGTGTGTGTGTGTGAGAGAGAGAGAGAGAGAGAGAGAGAGAGAGAGAGAGATAATGAAATGAGTTAGGAAGGAGAAATTTAAAAAAGGAATTATTTGGGAACGAGTAGAGTGAGGAGAAACTGGGCATGTTGGGAACAGGTCTGTGGAAATGTCCCATGACGAATATTACAGATGTGGTACTGAACCAAAAGGAGGACGGTCTGCACCAAGGAGTTAGAAAACAACTGCTTATTTCTCTGGTGTGCTGGTAGGAATCAGTTCCAAATCATCAGCCCCAAGCCAGTTTCAGGTTTGGTTTGCAAGCAGAAAGTACAGAAACTTGAAGGTGTGGTGAATTTTCATTGGGTTGGTTTAGTCATTCTCTGTTACTGGATAGAAAGTCCTTGAAATATGTTAGAAAAACAGGATATATTTTTAGATGGGGAAACACAGACACTGCAGCTGGACATGGTCAGGTTGACCTGGATCAGGCTATCTATGAAAAGCCGCTAGACTGGGTTTAACAGTCCGAGTAAGTGGCGAGCAAGATGAGCATATCTTGTCTCAATATGCTATCACGCTGCTAGCTAGTTTTAAAATTTCAAAATTTCTACCACAGAAAGATTTAATTTTTGGAGTGTTTCTCTCTTGGCCTGTGGAAAAAACGTCATGCTTAGCACTCCATTTACGTTTGTCCTTGTGTACAAGTGATTCAATTTAATTATCTTGTGAAAAATAGGTCACATGCACCCCTATCCAGCTATGTATTGAAGTGGAGTGAGGTAGAAGGGATAGACAGATGCAGGATGAAAAATGCCACTGCCCTTCAAGGTCCAACAGAGAAAGCTGCTTTCAGGAGAGCTGGAGATGGTCAGTAGCAAAATGACAGTGCCTGAGGGAATTAATTACGGGCAACCGTGTAAAATAGCGAGCGCAGCGGAGTTCAGAAGACTCTGAATGTGCACTGTTCCTTCTTCGCTACACTAGGGGGAGCTAGCTCTTCCAAGAAAGGAAGGCACATCTCAGTTTGTGTCAACAATCCTCATAGAATGTGAATCCTAGAAGGTGCCTGACAGCAGCTACAAATAAAGTGAATGCAGTGCGTACAAGCGTTTGGTCAGGTTGGATGATTTGAAAGTAACAATATTTGTACATAGAAGCACATGTACTTGTTTCATTTCCTTAATTTTGTTAACTTGTTTCAATTTCAATTTTAATTTTAATTTTTATTAGTACGTGTTTGTAGGGCATGGTGATTGTATTCCTCATGGGGAGTTGGCACCTGTATACAATGCATCTTAGTTCTTTTTTCATCCGCTTCCCTTCCCCTTTTTCGCTGCATGCAGAGGCCACAGGTCTAAGGAAAGACTTCTCTGGTTGCTTGGTTCCTCTTTTTCTTTCTTCCTGTTTCTTCCTCTTGCCTTGTGAATGGTCATTTTTGTAATATTAGCAAAATGCATCGCATATGTTTAAAGGTCACAGTTATTATGAACTAGTCCCGGGGAATGGACCTCTGTCTGCTAACTCAGTGATTCCGCATTGTGGGATTCTCATTCTCACGAGAACCTCTCCCAGACGCTGGGCTATTTACTGTAGCTGTCCTCATCATTTTGAATGATTGGAGAATTTACTACAGGTTTGATTTCCATTCATGAGATGTTTTAAGGAGAGACTAAAACAGACTTTTATGAGAAAACAGAAGATTTATTCTCAACATGGCTGCAGAAGTCACTTATGCTGAACTGATGATCAAAACTGAAGCCTCAGGCCCTAACTCAGACTCTCCTGCAGGTAAAAAAAAAGTTTTTTGGTCTCTGTCAGAGTTAGTGATGAGGGATGGGTGAGTATGGGGTCTGTGAACACAGCGAGTGAGGTCACTTGCTGCTTCTCTGACCTGATGCATCTGGAAAACTCACACAGCTCTGCAGGTTGTGTGGTCTGTAGATAAGGGTTAAGCAGTCATGGAGTGGTACAGTAGAGAAGGAAAGATTAATGCATTATTTTGCTATCCTTTTGCATAGAAATGTACATGAACATGTATGTATTTTTTCTAAAAACGAAATCGTATCACGAAAAACTCAAATTTTTTTTCTTCTCTACTTAACAACCTGTTGTAAGTTAAGAAAATGATTTCTATTTATTTGGCACTTTTCTCCCTCAGTGTTAGGGACTGAACCCAGGACCTCTTATAAGCTAGGTTAGAGCCCTCCCCTGAGGTATGTCACCCAGAAGAGAAAATGGGGTATAGCAGTAAGGCAGGGACTGAAAAACTGACCTTATACAAAAATGTGAAGTATGATTACAAAAATGCTTGCTATAATACATGAAGTTATAAAATGGGCATACTCTTGCATATATTTAAAGGTAAAATGAAATATTATGCAAACTTAATAAAATGTGTTAAGAACATATAATCACATGAAAATTTTTCACAATGACAGTGTAAAAGAATTAATAGGTCAGAAATCATTGTGTACATTTTGTCAATAATGAAGGCAAATGGACTTATGTGCATATACAGTTTTAAAATGCTGAAAAGGTATATCCAAAGTATTAAAAAATTTTTTCTCAATGGAAAAAAATTCTTGCTTTTATGCGTTTTGTGTGGTTTCAGTGAAAGCATCATTATTTATGACCTATTCCTATCTTTTATTATTTTAAATTCCATGTTATTAGTAATGGTTGTGTCATGAAAGTAAAGGGAAAAAGAAGGGGGAGGTGGAAGTAAGGACATAATGTATTACTGATGAAATTAATTTGGTTTCTCCCAAAGGGAAGACCTCCTCTCAGAGAAGTAATCTTCATCCTCCCAAGATGTTTCTTGTCCTATTGTTGATATTCCTCCTTTTGGCCATCATATTCTGTGTTGCTTTTATCAGTAAGTACGCCAGCTGAATCAATAAGCCATCTTTTCCTTAAAGAAGAGAAAGCGTCTACTCGAAACTCACATTAAACAAAGGGTTTATCCAGATATATGAAAAGGAAATGTACTTTAGGTAGATAATATTAATGGGAATTTACCACAGATTTTGCTCTTTCTATCCATCAGACTGTGTGAGAACACATCTGTATTTCCTTTGCAGGATTTAGAAAGCCAGGACTATTTGAGTGAACAGGCACTTGTCTTTTGAGATGAGCAGGTAGACAAGAAAAAGGTGGGAAGAAATATTCTAGAAAGATTTGTGAAATAAATATTCTTCTAATTATTTCTGTTATGCTCAGGAGTGTATATGGTTTAAAACTCAATTTAGCAAATATATGGATTTCCACATTTATTGTCTTAGGGTAGATGTCAGTCAGCTTGGATGACAGAGGCATCTGGGGCCACATTTCTACCTTCCCTGGCCAGGCCAGTCTGGGTGTGTTCATCTGACACTATGCAGACTTCCAATGCTGAGTTGGCCTTACCAGGGCCTCTTACAATCTCAAGTCAGATCTCGTGCAGAGCTGCTTCTGCACATCGTACTTATCACAGGGAGAATTAAAGGTAGTCCGAATTCAAGTGGTGGAGAAGTAGTGTCCATCTCCTGATTGGGGAAGCTGCAAAGTCGCATTGGAAAGTGGTATGGATTTAGGGAGGGTTAAGAATTGTGGCCATTTTCCCAGCATGTCACAGTCATGGAGAGGCACTGAGAAATTTTAAGTAGGGAATTGATCATATTTGAGTTATAGAAGTATACTTTTTCAGAGGTTCGAGAATGGAGGTACAGAGAGAATTTAGTAGGCACATTAACAACCCAATTGAGAAATAGAGGATCATCTAAGATAGTATTATCAAAGAAAGAGAAAAGGAGGTGGCTCTGAATGATAAAGGAGATACAGTTAAGGACATAGAGTCTTGATGAATATTTAAATCTCAGTATTAAAGAACCCAAGAATGCTATGGGACTCTGATATTCTAACTTGGTAAACTCAGCAGTCATGAAGTTGTTAAAAAATGGAGACCATATCAGACAAGCAGCAAGTTTGGGTTGGAAGATTATTTAAGGCTTAGACTTGTTGAGTTACATTTGAAATGTGCATCCTACCAGGAGATTTCAGTAGAAAGCTCTGGTTTTGGATACAAGTTACAGGCAGCTGGTGACACAGCAGGAAGATATGGTGTTACTCAAGAAGATTTAGTGCAAAAATGGAAGATAGAGATAGAACTCTAGGAAGTGTTTCATTTTAAGAGAGACAAACAGAAAAAGCAGAGCTTCTAAAAAAGTGTACAAAGCCGTTTGAGAAAGGTGGGGCAAAAACATCAAAGAGCAGTGTGCCAAGAGTTAGGGAGGAGGAGAACTGTGGTCTGGTAGTGCAAGACATTTCATGGGCTTATGATGAATCAGCAGTTCTGAGATGTTACTGAGAATTTATTTCAAGAAATATTAGCAAAAGTAGGAATATCATGTTTTGAGGAACAAATATCAAGGTTCGATATAAGGAAAAAAGGGACAAAATTCAATTTCTAGAAGGAAACGTAAGTCACTTATAAGCTGGGGAAGGCAGGTGAGTATGGGTTACTGAGGAGCAACAGTCAGGTTGCCTGGCAAGTGGTATAGGACAAAAGAGGAAAAGAACCATGTCCCTCATCAATGTTGATTATTTTTAAAATTTTCCATTCTCTAAGATAACCAAGAATGACTCATATTTAACTAATTTTTCACTTCCCCTAAGTCTCAGTCTGTGAATCCTTCAATGCAAGTATTTGTCTGCTTATAATGGCTTACCCTAAGCTTAACCCTTTGGATGCATCTTACATTAAATGTTGAAGTACAATATGGCAACTCCCTTTAGACCCATTACAATGGAACTACCATGTCCTCTTTTAACGACTGATATCTCAGCTCTTCCTAGAAATTTCTATGGTTTCACCATCAGCAGAATTAGGACTCCACTGACTCTAGGAAGATGGGAAAACTTTTCCAGTCAGATTCTGTCTACTTCAATCATTGGGCACTTCTACATTATGTTTCTGTTAAGAATGCAAGAAAGGAGTGGTAGAGAACACAGTCATAATGCTGCCAGGAAAATGAATGATTTTTATTGTATTTTCTAGTTTTCTTTCAAAAATATTCTCAGCTTCTTGAAGAAAAGAAGACTGTCAAAGAAATTACACAGAAGCATACAGAACTGAAGTGCAAAAGAAGCAACTCATCTAGAAAAGGTAAAATTTACTCTGTAGAATTCAGTTGCTGAAAATAGTAAAGACCCTGAATCAGTACTTCCAATAGGATTTCCAGGTGGTTCATATTAAAAATGTAGCCTCATGATCATTATAAGCTACAAATATACAATTACATGGGAACTAAAGTTCTTACATGTGTACATTAACTTGTGCAAGATGTGATTGTGTAAAAGTTTATTGTAGTTTTGGATTTCTTCAGCTTTTGTTTCATTCTGAACTTTTTATGGACACTACTCTTTCTCACATCTTAGTTATAAACATTTGATGAAAATAATGATGACTCACTTATTAAAATATCAATTATTTCCATTAAAATTATATTTTAAATAACAATTTATGTTTACAAAAAATTGAGTGTATGACATAAAAAGTTCCAATTTTAAACTCACCCTGAACACAGAGTACCTCATATTATTAGCCTTATTATTATTGGCCTTATTAATATGAATGAATAAGGCTATTTATTACTTCTAGTGAGCAAATATTGATGTATTATCACTAGTTAAAGTTCATGCTTGTGTGTGATGTGTGTGTGTGTGTGTGCACATGCTAGAAGACCCGTGAAAGAAATATCCAGATTGTTTGACCAAAATAACATGTGAAAGTAGACGTAGATATTCATGTAACTTATTTGAAGTGATTGTATATGCTTGGATTTTTCCTCTGTATTAATTACTAATTCATTTAATGGTTTATATCTTTGGATATTTGTTTTATATTTTGGATTATTATTTATTATTACTTAATTTATCTTGTTTTTCTATCTCTGGCAATAGGGAGCTCTTTCCCTTGCCTCCTGTGGCCCTTTGATTTTCAACATCTATATGTTTTGTTTTCTTCTTCACTATCTAATACTGCAAAATCCTCTAGACTCATTGTATTTTTCCTGTGCCAATCCTATAATCAATCATTTTTCTAAGAAGCATTGGCTTTTTTATTAAATAATAGTATTCTACACTTTTTGATAAGTTGCATTTCCATTTTCACTCAGTTAAATGTCTTTTTAAAATTTTGTCTAACAGTTTTCTGACACACAGGGTGCTTAGAATTATGTTGTTTAGTTCCAAGTATGTGGAGATTTTCCTATCTTCCTTCTTTTATTCATTTCTAGTTTCCTTCAATTATAGTTGAATACTTTCAATATCATTTTAATGATTTAAAATGTGTTGAGCTTTGTTTGCTCATTTTTGTTGTTGGTGTTAACATGTGGTCTTAGAACATGTTCTTTGGGCACTGGTAAAAATGGGTATTCTGTAATTGAGTGTTCTAGTAGTGTTCAACTGATTCTATGTTTAATGATTTTGTTGAATTCTTAAATGTTCTTGCTGATTTCCTCCACTTTTAATGATGTGGTTTTCTACTCTCCTTTCAGTTGTTTCAGTTTTTAATTAACATAACTTGTACCCCTGTTGTTTGGCATATAATATTTATCATTATGATACAAGACTGTTTTTTGGTTCGTGTCTCTGTTGTTCAGTGGGTGATTTCTACTGTTTCGTCAAACAACTTATGTCTCTGCCACCAGTGTCAATCTGCTTTTGGGTATATTCACTGAATGTTTAAAAGGTTACTGCATTTTTCAGAGAGAAATTTTCCATTTGGTTTTTCTCTACAATTTCTATTTCTTTGATGGGTCTATAGTTTCATTTATTTTAAAAATGCTTAACTTTTTTTGATGCATTTTTATCATGGTTAACTTAAAATCTTGACACAATTCTAATATTTTCATTGTCTTGGTTAATGACATTTATTAATTTTGAGAACTTCTTGGTTTTGGTATGTAGACTTTTTTTCGATTTCAGGCTGGAAATTTTTATATTATGTTCCAAGTCTGAGTTTATTTAAGCATGAGGTTTTCTTTGGCTTTCTCTGATACTATTTCTTCAGGAGAAAGGAACTCTGACCCATTACTGCCTAAGGAGGTGGACTTGACTTCTCACACACCTCAGGGCTACTTGTTATGTCTGGGAACAATGGGAGTTCCAACTTCTATTTGGTATTTTTAGAGTTCTTAATATTTTCAATAGCTACACTTTTTTCAAATAGTTTTCTTATATTGTACATTTGTATCCTTATTCCCAAAAAAGAAGAAGTCTGGAGCTGCTGCCCAAAGAATTGGATGTCATTTAGCTCCCACTGCTATTTCTATCCACCTGAAGCAAAATCATGGAATGAGGGTGTGGAACACTGCTCTACCCTGGAGGCTCATCTGGTGGTGATCACCAGCAAGGATGAGCAGGTACTGTCTGAGAGATAAGGGAGACATGAGACAATCTGTTGAAGGTCTATTGTTGTTACCAAAGAGGTGACTCTTACTGTTTTAAGCACTTAACAATTTACTCCAAACATGTCTCGCGAAACACATTTGTTTACATACTGGCTATTGTCATTTCACCCAGTCAATTCTTGTATTGAATAAATTTGATAAGATTGTTGTTTTTATATTTCCTGTTATATTACCTTATAAAAATTAACAAAACATTTTTTTGATCATCCTGTATTTAAATAATTGCACTGGTAAGTGGTTAAAATATGGGACTGTGGCAGAAGGATTTCAATAAAAGACATGGAATAGGCCCCTCAGCATTCACATTCAATACCTTTTTTCTGTTTCTGAATATTAATGAATGCAAAGGAAATAGTGGATTTTAAAAGATTCCTCAAGAGAGTTGAGTGGAAGGATGAAAATACAGAATCTACCAAAAAATGTATGCACACTTAGGGAAAAGAAAAATGTATATAAATATTTTAATACTAAACTTATCAAGACATCATGAGATTAATCCAAGTTCCTTTTGGCCTCTACAATTACAAGAGGTGCTCAGAGTGATGGCCATTAACTTCCAGACATCGATTAGTATGG
>RJWT010040313.1:0-12435 GCA_004365215.1 Cuniculus paca
TATCTTGATGTATTAGCAAATGTTTGTTTGGGGTCTTAACTTGCCAGGGGTTAACGAGTGTTGCAGTTTGAAGTAAACTGGGTTTAAATGTCACATATAATAACCAGTAGGAAAATTGGGGCATCATTTGCATGTGAATGGGGACAGAGGTGACTGGATGTTGATTCATTGTGTGATGAATATTTGCCCTTGGCGAAATGTTTTGCCTTCCATGAAATTATAAACAATATTTCTTACTGACTCTAAAATACAGAAACCAAACCTAGCCATGTCTGCTGCAATTAGGAAAATGTATTTAAACAATTCAACAGGAAAACCAAGCGGAGGAAATGAGGAGTCTTGGAATTCTGTACCTTTGAGGTTAAAACTCCACATAATGCACATCTTTAGGTTTAGGGGAGGTGGAAAGGGACTGTGAAGTATATTTGAAGAAGCATAGTGATTAATGGACAAAGGCACTTTATTCTTATTCCTTGAGAATTATGTTTGACTTCTCTACTTCTAGAGAGAAAATTACATGTATTCTTTTATTGTTTTACGTTATAAATATCCTCTCCATATCAATCTAATATGCTTTTTATTTACAAAGTTAATACTTTTGTGGGAATAAACAGTCACAAACTGTAAGACTATTTAGGAGAAAATTATTTCTAGACAATATTGTCAGTATCTCTTCAAGACTCATAGAATCTTAGAGGTCCATCAAAACATTAAATGTATGTTTTTTAACTGTTTTTCTAAGAACATTAGTAAGTACTTTCATTGATTGAAGCTAATGATTTTTCCAAGGCCACTTTGTTTTCCAATCCTTTCATTCAACTAGGTTATAGTTGAAGTATGATTTTTTATAGTATACATACTGTATTTATAAGTTACTCTATGTGCGTGTATTTGCACAGATATGTATGTGTTATATATTAACTCAGTATTTCTCCAAATCATCATAAGAACAGTGGGATTCATGGAAGTGCCTTGATTAGCCCAGGGTCAGACAATAAATTAAGTTCAGAGTCAGAATTAGCTTCAGAGGTGCTGCTGAATTCTGAGCCTATTGTTGAAGCATGCTGGTTGTGGTTTGATCTGCATAGATCTAGAGGTCAGGACGCTCATTGTTAAGTTTTTGTACTCTGTGAAAAGACACAAAAATTTAACATCAGAGACCATGCAGGAAGCCTCCTTCTTATGATGGGGACCTCAGCATGCTGGGACTTTAACAAAGAGATTCTATGAGCAGAAGCCCCCTGGGGCTGCCAAGCTGGGGCACCTGCACACAACAGGATACCTCACTGATTTGAAGAAATGTCACTAGCAGCTGATGGCATGTGCAAGAAGGGATGACAGTCTCCACTTGGGGGTCCCTTGTCCTGACATCTTTCTTTCAAGAAATTGAGCAAAAGCCAGCCCCCCCACCCCACCCCTGGGCTATGTGAGGTAAATATTCCATCCTCTAAGGTCATGCAATATATTTCTGAAACAAAAAGAACATTGACCCTTCCTTTGCTTGAGGTGATAATACTGATATCTGTGTTAGAATTAAAATTTTACCTGTAGTTCTTATATTTATGAATTTACTGCAGATTAAACATGTAGATTGTTGGAAGAAAAAAAGAGCAAATTCCAGTGTACTATGTGTGATCTTGTACATGTGTGAATACTTATCTCAAAGGATTTCCTATGCTTTTGTATGGGGCAGGAGGGATGGTTATATACTTGAACAAGAGCTAACCAGGTCAAAGATAAGAGGTCTGTGAAAAATGAGGCTTCTGCATTCCCCATGGAGGATGGGTAGTGCTTGGCCCTTGCTACCAATCTTATGAGACAGACCAAGCAATGTCAGAAGTTAAGACTTGCTTTCATGATAAATTTAAACTGCAGGTTTCTAAGTGTAATTTCTCAATCTTAAATAGCATCTTGGCTAAATGAAACACATCCACAGGCAGAACTGGCCCCTGAGTCTTCAGTGACCTTGCATCATCACCAATGGCTCATTGCATGGCAAGCTCTGTGCCAAGTGTGGTGTGCTGTGTATATGTGCTCTGTTGCCTTCACCACAGCGCTGCAGAATAGGTATTATTATCCTGCTTGAATGATGAGGATGCTGAGCTCCAGAGGAGTTAGGTATCTTGTATAGGGTTCAGCAGTTAGTGTCTAGGAGGAAAGGATCCTAATCCCAAGCTCAACATACAAGCAAACAAATAACTACTGAATATCTAGTATGTGTCAGGGACCTGAGAAGCCTTAGGGATCTCATAAAGAATGAAACAAATGACCCAGGTGTGTAGTCTAGGCAGTTAAATCGCAAACAAAGATATGATGCTTCTGGAGTGCACAGAGGAGAAGAATTCCAAGAGGTAACTCTCATCTGGGACTCTCAGGATGAATAGGAATTGACCAAGTGAAGAGGGCAGTGGTGAGACTTATGGTCTCCTGGGTGTAAGTGGCAGGAATCCCAGAAGTGGGAGAGGATATGAATTCCTTGGTGAAGAGCTGGCTGTGCAGCTCGAGGGGGAGCTCGACGTGGGTGGCAAGGGGAGGTAACAATGGCAAGATAAAGAAGGGGGGTCACGAAGTGTTGAACTGGGGAAAGACTTAAAGTTTGAGGTGGAAGATAAATACTCTGCACAATACTGAACAGATTGAAAAGCTCACTGATGATGAGGAAACAAATTGGATTCACAGAGGACAGAGGATCATGCCTTGAGAAAAGGTAGTGACTGGGAACTTGATATTAAATAATGCAAGAAGCATTTTAACATGTAACAGAGTATTAATGGTGACTGAGTAGATGCAGGGGATGAGGGAGAGAAAGGATGATCAAAGATAAGGGAGGTTTTTAAGTAAAAATTTAATTAGTAGTTAAACAAGTTAAATACATCCAGCTTTACTCACAATTAAGAAAATACAAATTCAAAGAACACTGAGGTACAGTGCTTTCATGTTTTGGGCAAAACTCTAGAAATTTGACTTTGTCACAATCATATGGAAAGCAGGTACCCAAAATATGGTGGGAGTTCAGAATAGTATTAGAATCTCTATGCAAAGAAACTTGGAAACACATATTAAGAATACAAATGCAAGTGCTCAAGAGGCTGAGGCAGGAGGATTTGGAATTCAAAACCAGCCTGAGTAAAAACTGCCTATAATGAATGGATTCATTATGTACAACAAACATGTATGAATAAAGAGAGGGAGAGTTCATGGCCAGCCTTAGCTGCATAGTGAGACCTTATCAAAAAACAAAAATGAATAATTTATCTTTCAACCAAAATTAAACTGAAATTTAATTCTGCTTTCAGGAGTTGATTTTACAGATACATAATCTCATACTTGTAGAGATCTATGTACAAGGTTATTTATTGAAACGCTGCATGTGTGTGCAAAACCATGCATCAATAGAGGCCTGGCTAAATAAACTGGTGAAGTTACATCTGGGGAATGTCTTGCAGCTGCGAAAAGGAATTAGGAAAATGCATATCAAGATGCACAGATATTAGGATATGATGTTAAGCAAAAGAACAAAATGCAGAATAGTATAAATAGCAGTGCCATCCATCAGAAATATAAGGTCTAGCTTTAACTTTTCTAATGATTTTACACCTTTATGGAAAATTGTTTCCTAAGGAACTTTGTTTGCTTTTTGTTTGTTTTAAGGTTGATGTGAGAGATTTTTTAAAATAATAATTCTACTGTATATATTTAAGGAATATAGTATGACAAAGATATAGTTAAAGTTTCTTGTATAATTCATTGTGCAGAGGGAAATATTCACAAAGACGAAAATTGAAAAACCCGGCTTTTAGGAGGGTTAAAGAGAGCAGGTTGGCTGGATTGAGCCAGTGGCCCATTCAAGTGGAAATGTCCTCAGGTCACTTGGAGGAAGGCCTGGGGAACAACCTGGGCTGGACAGATAGATTGTCATATAGATTGTGACGATAGATAGCAACAGAGAGGATCAGCTGGCCATGGTGGGACTGTATCAAGAGGACGCCTGTTCATGCTCAGAGGATGAGTTCCTGACACACAGAGAGTTGCAAAAGGCTGCCTACTTCAGCGCTTCTTGGTCCTGCAGCAGAATGTCACCCTGAAAAGATGGAATATCCCCATAGTCATTCAGAATTCATTTCCCAACAGGAAACTCAGGTAACCTGGGAAGCACTCAGGTAACCTTCCTTAATAACGCAAACCCTCTTACAAAAATGCCCTTTTGAGTTTATTGTAATAAAAGATAATTTCTCTACAATTTAGGTGATGAAGTGTTGACATTCACTGGAACCCAGTCTTCATTCAATCTGCTTCAAGAGATTGAATCATTGATCTAGGTTATGTGACAGAGTTTGAACCCAAATCTTTGAGATTTGAAATCACCCCATGAATAGTTAGTTAGCTTGATACAGGTTAGGGGGTCGATTCTCCTTTTAGGCCAGCTTCTATTTTAGAGAAGCCCACATTTTTGGAGTAGATCCATGTATCTAGTTCACTGCCAAAATGGAAAGTCAAGTCTGAGCTTCTGGCTGAGTGAGAGGCATCCTACCCTATCTTTCTTTTAGTCAGTATACAAGACCTTACAACTCTTCCCTCTGCTATAGAAATAGAAGACTCCAGAAGAAATGTAAGCAAGGGTCTGCAATTTCGATCCTCAGAACTGGAGAAAATGTATTTTAAACATCCCCATTCAGGCAGACCAGATGTGCTCGTTCTCTTCTCCATGCATCTGCAAGTCAGTGAGGAAAATAGAGAAAGTAACTAAAAGTAATTGATCTGAAACTTTATTTGGAATTATAACTCAATCAAAAATTTACTTTAAGCTTCTATATTTCAGTACCAGTTTTAAGTTCCTAGCCAATGATGCTTCTCTGTGTACATATAATCACTATAAAAGCTTGATAGGAAACATGATTTTTTTCTTCCATACTAACTTTCCGTCAAGTTTCATCCATTCAAACTGATGAAATCCATCACCTTGAAAAGCAGGATAGATTGTGGATGAACATTTATACAAGAGGATGTCTCTTGGATTACCTCCATTGGATTCTGATTAGCGGTGTTTATGTTCCATTTAATGTTTTCCATATGCTGTTGGTGTTTGAAAGTTCAGTCTGTGAATTTATTCTCATCACCAGCTGTGGAAGTCTAGACCTGAGGCAGCAGCTTCCAAAGAAATGTCTGGATATTCTGGTATCCTGACCACCAAAACTATTTATTTTATTTTAGTTCCATTTCATTTTTCATGGAATGAGGGTTTAAGCTGCAGATCTGTGATTATAATCACAAACTGTCGATGTCTTTTGTCTTTGTAATAGGGCCATTTTGTCATGTGCTTAGTTTCTTCTAATTTAAAGAATATTGGGATATATTTTATGTGTCTAATAATAGAGCTGAATATCCCAAAAAATACATATGAAATAACCTGTGTCTTTTTAAAATTTAGCTTTGTTATCTTGTGAAAGTGATGTGTGTTCAGGTTGACGAAAGGAAAATCAGTTAATAAAAATACCACTAGGAGGGAGGAAATGTCACCTGTGATTTTATCAGCTATGCAAAAACATAATCGAGTGACTACATTTCTGAAATTTCTTTCTTTCTTGGAATACACTTTCATGATTTTGATTAATTTAGTTACTAATAAACTTATATGTGTACTTTACTTGCTGACTAATAGACAGAGACCAGATAATTTATTGCCCATATCTGGACACTTTGGAGACTCTAAATAGGATACTCTAAATAATCAGATAGGGACTCTAAATAATCAGATAGGGACACTCTAAATAATCAGATAGGGACAACAAAATAGGATACTCTAAATAGGATACTCTAAATAATCAGATAGGGACAACACTGTATACCCAATCTTAGTCTCCTTGGACTAAGATTTCCCTCTCTATAGACTCTTTGCCAGTTACTTCATGTTTACTGAACATTTACTGCATATAGGCATTGATTAATAAAGTAAATAAAACTCAGACTATCCTCCAGGGTAGACAGTGCAGCAATAGTTAAAATGCCACATACTGGGGACCATAGTAGAAAGGCACATGGCATATTTGAGAGTAGCTCTGAGCTAGAAGAAAGTTTCAAACAGAGGAGTTTTCTTGGCAAAGATGAGAATGAGGGGCGTCCCCCTTAAGAAAGAATGATACATGCAAAATATATATGGAATTTTGAGTAACTCAAAAAAGCCTAGTCTCATCCTGCAAAAGGATTAGGGTCTCTGGTAAGGAAAGAAAAGAGGTTTAAACTGCATCTGGACATGATGTCAGAGACCTGATTATCAAGCCCCTTGAGTGTTGGGTTAGAGAGATAGGCTTTGAGTCTAAGAGTACCGGCATGTTTTAAGTAGCAAAATTGTCAGACTTACATTTTGAATCCTGGATGGGGATTCTATTGATAAGAAAGGTTGCGGCGTATCTGATGATATTAAGGAGGTGGCATCAATAGTGCTTGGGCATTATGGAGTCAAGCGTGGGCACCAAGCGGGACAGTGGAAACATTCATAGAAACAGTCAAGGAGAAGCTGTCTTGGGATACAAGGAGGGGTGACATGCAATGCAGATGTGTTGAGTTTGAGGCTCTAAGAGGACATCCAGGAGGATAAATCTTTCTGTGTGATTTTGGCAGCAAGTTAGGAGAGAGAATAAGGCTAGACAGAAAGATGGTAGCTTATAGGCGGTGTTTGAAGTCATGGGAATTTGAGGCCTGTTGGATTTTTATTACTTATCATGAATTTCTATTAACTCTGGTTCAAGGTTATTGAATTTGTAATAGAGTAGAATAAATGGTAACTGAAATTATGACATTTTGAAATTCACTCACCCCCACTCATTTTCGTGAAAGAAACATTTGTCTGGGAAATACAAAATACCACTATTCAGAATTTATTGTTCAAAGGAGTTGGCAAGGAGAATTTTAACCAAAAATCAAATTTAGAAAAGTCTCCATTCTTTCCCTTTCATAATAAAGAGTCTTGATTAAAGCTCTCTGTTTAAAAATAATAAATGATTACAATCCAGCCTGCATTGTGGGAACAGGAAGGCTTTGGTTCATTGAATTCTATAAACAATCCAAAAACAGTGTAACTACTGCAATTTTCTCCATTACCGACTCTTTAAAGTACGATTTTTCTCTCTAAAAATTGCTTCTTTCTATCTGTTATGGTCTGAATATTTGTGTCCTCTCCAAATTCATATGCTGAAATCCTAACAGTCAAGGTGATGGTATTAAAAAGTGAAACCCTGCTGGGGGTGGGTGGTGGAGCATACCTGTAATCCCAGCACTCTGGGAGACTGAGGCAGAGCCAGAGTAATTTAGAGCTTAGTGACCCCATCTTAAAATAAAAAATAAAAAATAAATGCCGAGGATATCACTCAGTGTGAATGCGACAGGTTCAATCTCTGTAACTGTGTTACTCACCCACATTCCACCCCCCACCACACAAAGAGATAGAGCCTTTTGGGTGGTGATTAGACCAAAAGAGTACAGCCCTTATGAATGGGAGCCCATTCTTTGGTTCTTTCCACCACATGAAGACACAGGAAGAAGCTGGCGTCTGCAGCCTGACAGTGGGCTCTCACCACAACCACCCATGCTGGCATTCTGATCTTGGACTTCCCAGTCTCTAGAACCATGAGAGATGAATTGGTGGGGGGAGTGCTGTTTAAAAGTCAAAATTGTTATGTACAGCAGTCCGAACAAACTCCAATGCTGATATTTAACTTTTACATAAAGAACAAATCAAATCAGAGGGAGAGTAAGCAGATAATATGAGACATGTGAGTAACACTAGAAATTCTTTATTCAAATGTGTCAGTTTTTGGATGTAGCAAGTGAAGACCAGACTGATCCAGTGCCTTCCTCTAAGAAGGGGTAGAAGTTTCAGAGCTGCCATTCTTGTTCTGTCCCCTCCCAGATGGGGGCCACATATAAATGAAAGACTGATACATATTTATCATCCAGAAAAATAAATTTTTCCTTCCTTCCTTCCTTCCTTCCTTCCTTCCTTCCTTCCTTCCTTCCTTCCTTCCTTTTTCAGTTGGCCAAAATGTAAGAACAAAAAAGTGAAAGGAGACAAAGGAGCATGTCTTATACAGTCATCTTTGCATTTTTCTATTTAATAGAAAATATACAAAATGTGTTAATTCTACTTACACATCCTTTATGGAGTTGCACTATAAGTCATTTGGCTTCATCAGGAAACTTTAATAATCTGGTTTAACAAATAAAAGATATTTTTTATTTGTTTTGTAAGGCTGTTCATTTTTGACAGTGGCTTTTGATATCATATCATAAATGTTTTATAATTATTGCCATTCTTCTCCTACCTAGCAAAAAAAATGTAGATATTAAAGAAAAAGAGGTAGAGATTCTGATGCTCTTTGTTTTTTTCTTTGGGTAGCTTTTCATGGTGCTTCTGATCAACAGGTCAGAAGGGAGAGAGTGCCAGGCATGGGTGACATCTCACTCACTAGAAAGAGTGGAGCAGGCAGGACAGAGTCCTGGGTCAGCCAGGTGTCCTGGGGCCCCACATCCCTGAGAATGATTGCCTATCTCCTGTCTATGTGAGTGTGTATGGGATCCAATTGTTTTTACAGCTCCTTGTAACCCTACAAGTTTATTACCTTGCAGTCAAGACATACATTCTCATTTTCTCACAATTTTTGACTCCTCACACTTTTCTTTATCCTATCTAATGTGTTGCTGAATCCTGTCAGTTTATTCGGTCAACATTAATTTACTATTTATTACTTATTTACGTGGTGCCAGCTACTGTCTTGGATGTTTTCTTTACCTGTCATCTCTTACAGTCATTAGACCGTGCCTTCCCTGTGCACTGAGAACACCTATTCCAGTCTCTTCCGTTGGTTTCTTCCCAGAGATTAGGCATCTCTTTCTAGGCCACATGCAACTCTTACACTTAAATGCATACTCTGCCATGTTCTTTCCTTAAAAGAATAAATAGCTCATGAGTAATCCGGGAGGATAATGTGTGCTTATCTTGGTCTAACACTAGAAAATGGAAGGACATTGAACAAATTCTGACCTATGTTTAAAATCTACATATTATCTAGAAATGTATCAAGTTTTCATCTAAATAGGAAATCAGGTAGGTTCATAAATGAATAAATATTTCCAGATGTAGTTAAATAGATTTACCTCATTGTCAAAAATTCACGATTTAAGAAAATGATCTAAAGGTTGATTGTTCTATTACATCTTTTTCATTTCGTTGCCATTTGACTGTCTCATTGACAAAATGGCAGTGGAAGGTATTTAGGAGAGTGGACGTGTGTGTCTCCATGGCACATATCACAAATGTCACGTGTTCACACATGAAGTCTTCACACATCCATATGCATGTTATGCAGGCTCCATGGAGCAGGCCTCTTAATTACGTTTTATATATGCTTTGTGCAGCCAGACATTGATCTTTCAAGTGCCGTTGTCTGGTTCAAAGAGTTGTAATTAGGCAGAAAGATCTGGTAAAATGGATTCTATGGAATTATTCAAATGCTCTGTATGTATGAAATTGTTCATCTAGAATTATTTACCTGGAAAAAGACTGTTTTAAATATACTCTGAGACTATTTAAAAATTTTATCCTTTCTCATTATTTACTGATATTCCATGTATTTCTTGGACATTTGCAAATTGCAGAGCTTTTGTGTTTTGCTATGAAACTGCTTTGTACCTTCCAGTGGGCCTGCTAATTGGGGAGCTCTTTATCCAGGAGATCAAGAATCAGGGTCTTCTTTATTAACCCATTGTGAGCTCTAAGATAGTCCCATGGGTGTGGAAAAGAGGGGCAATTGGATTTGAGACGCTGGTCACTGCCTTGAAGATGCAATGGAAAATGACAAGAAGAATTTAATCAACAGTTTAGAATACAATCCCCTGATACCAAGGGTGCTGTAATGAACCTTTTTGCATTTTTTTTTTTTTTTTGCTTTTCAGTGAGCATTCCTTTTACTGCAGGACAAAAATCTTGTTAGAGTCTTTAAAATAAATAATTGAATTATGTATTTGCAGTTCTGAAAGCCATGAAAGGAGCACTGTTTATTTTTCTGGAAGGCATTGTCCTGATCTGTACGTGGTGATGTGAAAATTCTTAGAATTTTTCTCCCTTGAAAGTAGAGAGATCAGGAGATTCCTTGTTCCTTTTTCACACACCATCATCACATACCTTTCTACAAAAGTGTGAATTTCCCTACTAGGTTGCCTGGAAATGATCTCTGTACAAAGCACTCCCTTCCTCAGAGGTTCATAAGTGTAGATCGTGGGAGGTAGTGGAGGGAGCCCCTGAACAATTATAGTGTCTCTTGGGAATGTCAGTCCTCCATTGCTGCATAGCTTACTTTTTAATACTAACATACATGACATCCCTTTCTAGCGCTCTAATGCTGTTCCATTTTAGTGATTTCACAGCAAGGGTTTCCTCTTCCTGATCAGCCCCTGCTTTCTGTTCCTGCTGCTGCTGTTGCTGCTGGACTGACAGATGAGCCTGTGAGAGGTGCGCTTTAGCATGCAGGGAAGCAGGGAGCCCTTTTTCCCTCTATCAATCTTAACTGTTCTTACATCAGCACAATCTTCTGAATGGCTGGCTTAACTACTTAAAAAAAATATATATGGCATACATGTATAATGTATGTATGTATGCAGCTATCTATATCTATCTATCTATCTATCTATCTATCTGTCTATCTATCCATCTATAGGATGGGTCTATCTATCTATCTATCTATCTATCTATCTATCTATCTATTAGCTCCTAAGACAAAGTCCAAAAGCAAAAACATCCAAGAGACCCATAATCCTCTCCTAACACTTGATGTGCACTGGCCTCCAAGCCTCCTAGCAGGGTCAGCAGAGGCTCCTGTGTCAGCCCAGGAATTAATGGGCATCATGTCCGAGGTCTTTGAGATTGACAAGCATAGCAAAACCAAGGGACCAGGACTACAAGTGATCATTCATCACTTGTATGTTTAGCCATCTTTGTCATGGGAACCCAGAAATTTCACTTTTGGGCACTGATATTCATTTTTCACTTTTTCTCCCTATCTTTTCCTTGCCTGGCCCACTTTGTTTTCCTGAAGAACTCAGCTCACTTTACTGTTCTGTTTCTCATATAAATGACCTGTAAAAAGAAAGATAAAATGAGTGCATTGTGCATCACACAGGTTTGTCTGGCATACAAATTTTCTACTTCACAAGGTATTTCTAAAGAGGAAAAGGTACTTGGTCATACACACAGAAGTAGACTTAATATGTAAGTCAGAAAAGAGCACATAACTCACCTTTAAACAAACCGTATGATAGGAGTGACTTTTGTGTTGACTAGTTGTGTAACTTAGGCAGTTTTCTTCATCTTCTGGGGCTCATTTTTGTTTTATGTATGTCTCTTTCAAGTTGAAAAAGATTAATTTATTTTTATTTGTATGATTTTTTTCTTCTGAAACAACAACTCAGCGTGCATATTCTCTTAAAGTATGTTTAAGCTTCTCAAAACTAGAATATTACCAAATGGACCGGAAAACAAATTTCTACACAGACTTTATTAATCATAATCTGTGTAATAGGATCAACTCTTTTGGTAAATAATAATAGCCAGTGCAAGTAATGATTTAGGTAATTTGTTAATTGTCTTGCCTGCTTGTTTCCAGAATATATGTGAGGTAAACAGAGAAATTGTAAACTCTCTATACTGTACATCCAGTTGAGAACTTTGCATTATACTTTTCTAGTATAAAGCTGAGATGGCAAGCATAAATTGTGTTAATCATATAATACAATGAATTTGATATTTAAAAATGATGTAAGTGCTATATGTATGCAAGATAGATAACTATACTACCAATCTCTGTTAGTTCATCAAAAAGAATAGCTTATGCTCTCCCTGTTTGATTTTTTGATCATTTTTTGTGCCTAGATCTTGTAACCTGAACAACTAGTTCTAAAATAACAATATGCAATATATTCACTAATGTTAACTTCCTACTTTTCTTTGAAATTCTATATCATTTCTATCTTTTTTTGTTTTGCTTTTTAAAATAAGAAAAAGAAAAAAATGATGTAAGTGCAAAATCACATAGGTTTTTGGAAAAAAGTGGACTTCTGTAAGTATTAACACAGAAAAAAAGCATAACACATAGCAATCACATTACACAATGAAGTAATAAACTGTTGTGAATCTATGCACCAAATAGCACAGTAACCACCTACGTAATACAGAAAGCAGTAGAATAAAAATGTAAACTCTAGAGTAATTCAATTACATGTAAATATCTAATATAAAAGAGAATAGTATATAAAAAAGCTACAAGAAAAATGATCTTTTTATTTAAATGAGGCTGGGGAAACTGAATAGCATTTTTTAAAAAGCAAAATTAGAACCATTCCTCCATACAGAAAAATATACTCCAAATGCACCTAAAACTGGAGAAA
>RJWT010040314.1:0-12539 GCA_004365215.1 Cuniculus paca
TGAGAACTCAGCTATGCTGGAGGAGTGCATGGCTCCTGAGGTGGACAACAGTGATGAAAGCATATTTTTAGAAGCCAACACTAATTTAAGTCATGAATCACAACAGATTCTGTATGAAGTACAGAATGGCATTCCTTCGACCAATCTCTTCACCATTACAGACATCTTACCTTACCTGAAATCATTTAACAGTGAAGATTCAGGTTCCCCTCACGTTAGAGCCTGTAGAAAACACACCTTGGATATGACACCACCTTCCTTTGAGTCTCACGGGAGGAAGAGCTACAGATCACCCTCCAAAATGCAATCGCCTGACTGGACTAATTCCTCAGATACTCTGGACATTCGGTCTATGTCATCTTGCGTGTCATTCAGTGAGGAGAGATTTTCATGGACTACACACAGTGAAACAAGTTACTCTTTATCAAGTATTAAAGTACATGTTGCAAAAAACCAAGGCAAGTCTTGCATGTATCCTCAAAGCAAAGAAAAAAATAACCCCAGTTCTAATTTACCTGGAAAGAAAAATGAACACTGGGACCATGATTCCCATTACTGTCATACACACAATAAAGGCAAAAGCACAAAAAAGAATAAAATGTGTGATTATGGGCCAGAAAGATCAGATTATTTCTATTCCCAACATAAACACAAGTCAACATCAAAACCTCATCATGAGGAAATCAACTACCGTCCTGGAAAAAAACAAAACAAGCCCTTCATTTATGCTTGTATAACAACAGACTCGATGGATGTGACACCTAAAATGATACGTTGGAATATTCCCACGAACATCTTAAAAACAAACTTTAGAGTTCCTCAGGTGGCAAAGACGTCTAGCACGTGGAACATATGGAGGTTGGCAAGAAACTGAGAGTTGTTTTACGGGTTATTGAGCACAAATAATTAAAGTTGATATGCCTATAAAGGTTTCTCTGAATCAGAATGCTGGTTGTTATTGTAATAGAATGTCAGCTTGTTTCCTCATGAACTGTTTTCTCACCTTATATTTTTTATATCTAAGGTAGATTTGTACAATTGTTCTGGGAGGCCAGAAGGAAGAGTAGATGATTTGGAGTTTAGTACTATCACGCATGTGCTACCCCTGTAATAGGCACTGCCTTCTCCTAATCTTAAGAGGAGTAGCCCACGAATTCAGAAGCCCTCTTTCCACTCACACCAATGACTGAAGTGTGAGTAGGAGGAACTGAAGCTTATACATGAGATGGAGAATTTTTACAGAATTAGGACAGAAATACAGGGATTAGATGGGGAGAGTTAGAGAGCGGTGAAAGTTCCAGTGACAAATGCCACACAATACAGGGACAAGAGCTGAGTTTGACAACCAGATTAACTGTCTTAATATTTTTTATTATAGAGAAAATTAAGCATGCACACACACATGACAAACTAATATAATAAACTTCCTCACACCCATTTAGCAGACTGTAAACTATCAACTTAGAGCCAAAATAAGCCTTTCCACTTTTCATCTACTTCTCCTCCACTGTGATCCTCCACAACTCCTGGATATATCATTTGACCTATAAGTATTTTATTATATATCTCCATAAGAGCTAAGTTCAGGCAAAGTCTGTCTCATTTTTAATTGATACAGGGGCCACTTACCCCTTTCTAACCTACTACATAAGACAAACCATCCCCTTGGACATCCATCTCATGCTAGTCAAAGACATTTCCTTCAGACCATGAAAAACCCTTCCCTATTTTGTCACCTAGAGGGATATCCCTTTACCCATTCTCTCCTAGAGATACCTTAGTGTTTTGAGAGATCACATGGTCACTCTCCTAAAAAGGAGCTACTTTCTCTCCTTTCTTAGACTTCTTGGTTAACCCCTGTATCAGGACTCTAAAAAGCCTATTATTGACGCCCTAGAGCCTACCATCCCAGTTGAGACACTCTTCCAAAATGTAAGACCCACTGTTGAAAATCCATTGATCTCTTATCTTGGATCAGAGTAAGCCACACATATATATAAAAAGTTCCCCCCAGCAAGGCAGGGAGGAAGCCATTGATCAGGAGAGCCCTGGCCAGCAGCTCCTGTGTCACCTGTGTGTCACAGACACAGGTGGGAAAAGGCTGTGGCCTAGGCCCTCCACGAGGCCGTCATGATGGCATTTGATTTTCCTCTCTTTCTTGGACCCACATGGGCCTCTAGCCACAGTGGCCTTGACTTCCTAAAAGGTGACTTCATGTTTGTCCTCCGGGTAAGCAATGAAGCCTGTTCACTTCCAGTGGGATTCCAAGGCCCCTCATCCTCGCACTCACCCCTCAGCCTGCAAACAGGTTTTCAGGGGTGGCTGCTGGGTGACACCAAGCTGTCCCAGAGGGGCAGAAATGTAGACAAGGGCCTAGGTGACTGGTGGAGGCCACAGCTGACACAGTCGCTCTGCTGCTGATCAGGAGAGACCCCACCCCACAGAAGTGGCCAGATGAGTGGGTCCTCCCTGCTCCTTCTGTGTCCCCTGCAGCATGCACAATGGGCCACTAGCCTTAGGTCACTGAACTATTGGGTCCCGCCCTTCTTTTATAAAGCTCATAGCCAGCTGATTCACTGGACATCACACCCCAAACCACTCGGAGGATTATTCTCCCCAAATCTTAAAAGAAAAATTTCAAGTTTCCATGCTGACAAAACTTTCAGGTTCATGGAATATATGGAATTGTCCCTAAAAGTTGTTGGGGTCATCCTACATGTCCTTCAGTAATTTTATTAAACTTACTATCGCCATATCTAGGTTCCTGTGAAACAGAACTGACAAATGCAGCAGAATTTGTCACATCCTGGACCAAGGCAGAAGCCTCATTAATGGGAGTAAACTGCAACTCAGCGAGACCTTGCTGTTCCTTACAAGTGTTCTTCAGAAACATCCAGACATGTCTGTGGAGGACAAGTGGAATCAGACGTACATTTTGTGTGTGGATTGTTTCATTTGATTATTTTTCACATTTATCTGTGGAGAACCTAGTGACTTATTCTCATAGCATTTTTCTCACAGTTGTAATGGTTGACCCATTGTGTCAACTTGAAAAGTTTAGAAGCTTAACTAAGTAACTCAACAGTTCTACATCCTGGAGTATAGAGGAAATGTCCTGGGTCAGCTGTTTACCCTCCAGGACGTCCTAATGGTGATCCACTGTGTCAATTTGAGAAGCTTAGAAGTTTAACTAAGTGACTTAGCCAGAGGCTAGGGTCCTCACCTTGTAAACATCCTGAGCCTGTGCAAGATGAGGGCACAGAGATGGTGTGAGTGCTACACCCACCCAAGGATGGGTAGCCTGCTTACAATATAAGGGAGGAAAAGCAGCTTGCCCTCCCCCTTTTTTCTCTTCTTTTGCTGTCTTCTGCCACCTTGAACAGTTGCCCCTCTACCATGCCATCCTGCCTTGGATCCAGATCATTATGGACTGAAACCTCCACAGACTGTGAGCTAAATAAACTTTTCAGTTTTTAAATTTTGGGTGTCAGGTATTCTGTCTCAGCAATGAGAGAAAAGTAACTAAGACAATAATCCATTGTAGACTGCACCACAAATTATCCACTGGAATTCTGGTGGACAATACCTCTTTTCCAGTTTTGGGCTGTTTTTCATGATGCTGCCATGAGCATTTGCACACAGGGATTTGGGGGGACAGTGTGTTTGCATGTCTTTGGTGTATACACTCAGGAGCAAGGGTGCTAGTTCACAGTATTTTCATCTTCAGCTACATTACATACTGCTAAGTGGTTTTTCAAAGCAGTAATACAAATTTACACACCTTCTGTGTAAAATTTCTGCTGCTTCCTGTCATTATCAACATTTTAAACTTGAATTTTTGCTCAAAGTGAGCCATTCTGGTGAGTGGCATCTCATTGTGATTTTAAACATGCATTTTCCCAGTGTTTCTTGTTCACTGACCTGTTTCCAGTAAACTTAGAAAAGTCACTTATTATTTCTTATAACTTACACAGAGATTTTCTTTTCTCTCTGTACCCAGTCACATAATCTGAAAATAACAATAGCTTCTTTTCTTTGCTTTTTATTTATTTTTCTGGCTAGAACCTACTACAATGATGACTAGCAGTAGTGATTTCTGTTGTTTTATGGTCATTTCAGAAGAAAAGTTCTCAATATTCCATAATGAAGTATAATGCTTTGGGCTTTCTGTAAGGGCTTTTGTTGAGATCAAGGCAGTATCATTTTCTTTCTAGTTTCCAATAGTTTCTTAAACTCTTTTGTAGGTGTTGAAAGTTTACCAAATGTGTCTGCTTCCTTTTTGAGAGGATCATATGGTTTTTGTTATTTTTTCTCTTTCTGTTAAAGGGGAAAATCCTATTGACCTATTTTTTAGTGTTAAACCACCCTGTATTCCTGGAATAAAACCCATGTAGGAATGATGTCTCTTTATGCCATCTTTATGCATAATTTGGTATGCTATCATTTTGGTTCCTGTAATTCACTATTGAATTTTAAAATTTGAAAATAGTACTTTTGGTTTTGTATTGTAGTGCCAGAAGGTCTTCTTGAATGCTCTCATTATGCACTTGTGTTTGAGTTATGGGCTGCTGCCTTCAAAAATAGCTCCTACCTGCTGTGGTGCTGCAGGCCTGTAATCTGAGCACTCAGATGGCTGAGACATGAGGATTGATGGGAGTTTGAGACCAGCCCGACCTGCATAATGAGACACTGTCAAAAACAAAACAAAACAAAACAAAACAAAACAAAACAAAGCAAAGCAAAGCAAAACAAAACAAAACAAACAAAAAACAGCCAACCAAACAAAATAAATCTCCAAAAAGTGGTTCTCCTTCCCCAGGGATTGCACATTTCTCCTGCTCTTCTAGTCCTTTCTCTGGCTGCAGTGTCTGCATTTCTCTTTGCTTATGTGTGGTTTTGCTTATCCTTAGGGGCTCAGAATTCCAGCTGCTGATCTGGGAACAGCCCTGAAAGTTGCAGGAGGGAGGTAATGTCTCTCTGGAATGGAAATTTGGCCTTCCCTAACTGAGGTCTGAAAGCTTATTTTCCTGCTGTCCCCAGCTGCAAATCCTTTCTCAGTTGCAGGGTTAGGGAAGATGCTGCCAAATTGTTCTTTTCTTCAGGTCTTCAGCAGCCAGAGACAAGAGCAGGTAATGGAAAAAAAATAAACCAAAAAAAGCCACACATTTTTGTCCCCCCAAGTGCAGCTCCACCAGTCACGCCTTTTCCATGAGGCTGGTGACAATTAAGTAAATGTAAATTAGAACTGCAAGGAGATATGATTATATACACATTGAAAGAGCCAAAATAAAAAAGACTGAACACACTAAGTGTTGGTAAAGACATGGAGAAAGTGGAACTCTCCCACACTCTTGGTAGGGATATAAAAATGATGCAGCCACTTTGCAAAACAATTTGTCAATTTCTTAAAAAGTTAAACACATATCTACTACAGGACTTGAAAGTCATTTTGGTTAAGGTATTTAAGAGAAAAACAACCATGTGTCCATACACAAACTTGTACAGGAATGGTCAGAGTAACTTTATTTGTAATAGTCCCAAATGGAAAACAACCAAAATGATCAATACAGGTATGTGGGTGAAGCTCAAAGTAAATATATTGAGTGGAAGAAAATTGACAATTATGACGAAGAGTTATGTAAAAGCTTAAGAAATCTGCACTAATCTGTACTGTCAAAGCATATCAGTGGTTGCCTGGGGAGAGAGGGGAGAAGGGGGAATAGTAGGCATGAGGGGCACTCAGATGCCCCTACTTGAAGCTCCTGCAGGAGAGCTGCCTCTTTTCAGAGAATTCTGACTGATAGGAGAATTGCATGATCCATTGCTGTTGTTTCCTTAAACCTTGGAGGGTTTCTCCTGACTATCCCTAATCATGTTTCCAGGAAGGAGGCAAGTCCTTGCTTAACTTTCACACAAATGGCTCTCCAAAGTCATATACCCTCCCGGAAAGAAAATACTGTTAACAATTATTGGGGTTAACTACATGGACCTACATGAGTCTGGGAGCATGTCAAGGTCCACACTGGCTCCACAATAGCCTCCTGGCTGACTGATGGGTCTTCTGGGGTTCAATGAGTGCTTGTGTTTTAATGGATGACCTGAAGGTAGTTGCTGCTACCAGACTTGTTTGTCCCACCTCAGAAAGGTCCAAGACAGCATTGCAGGAGATCCCTGGTACAGGTGATGTCTGACTGACCTGAGGGCAACAGTCAGAAGATTCTGGGCAAGAAAGTTAGAAAGAATTTTCCAGAGAGGAAAATAATTGTTTAGAAAAGAAAGTCTAGCTCAGTTTTCTGCCTATAAAGTAACGAAATCAAGAGAATGAAAAAAAGATACACTCTACATCGGACTGTCTATAAGAATGAGGTATCTTCTAAATAAATGATTGAAGCTGGATGGTGTTAAAGCATTTACAAATGATCTATGATCCTCCACTCTCACTGAGCCAGGAGAGCTAAAAAAAGAGAGGCCATATCTGGGTCTCTGTCACTTTCCAGCTTATTTGCTAAAGCTGAAGGTTTTCTGCACACATTGAAGACTAGAATCAACACACCCTGGGACAGACGACACAGATATCTTGGGTGAAATGCATGTTTTATCATGTTCATCTCTCTTAAGTGAAAGCACTGGGATACTTTGGTTCTGTCCCGCCTAACTTGGGCTTCTAAAGAGATGCTGCAGGATAAGGGTGCTATTAAATACGCTGAATATTTCCAACTTAGTGTCTATATACTGCAGCATGCTACAAGCTTTTCCTTTGGGAGAAGCTACTGAGCTGTTATTCCAGTAGCCACAGTGATTCATATGTCTGGAATGAAAAGATGATCCCACACTGGAGCGGTGCACTGAGAATGCCAATGCCATTGCTGTCATGGGCAGAGGACCAGGGCTGTAACTAATCAGCGATCTTCCTCACATGTGTAAAGCACTTAAGCTACCCTGTAATTCAGGGTTTCAACTTGCGCCAACTTGACGACTGATTGATTTCCACTCAGGGTTTCCTATTAGCATGGGAAGAAAGGATGTGTAGAATATTGCCCCGTTAGAATTTTTCTTAAAGAACTGAAATGGAATTTACCTATTACTGTCATGAAACTAAACTACTAAATCTTAACTAACATACTAAATCTGAAGGATTTTTGTTGTCACTTACTTTTATTATTTTGGAGGTTTCCAAAAATATTTTATTCTTTTAGAGCAGTTTTTAGATGACAGCAATATCGAGTGGAAAATACAGAGAATTCCCATATATTCCATTGGTCACACATCCCTCCCTGGCTCCTCCAGTATCAACATCCTTCACCACAGTAATACATTTGTAACAAGCAGTGAACCTATACTGACCCAGCATTGTCATCCAAACGCTATGGTTTATATTAGGATTCACTCTTAGTGTGCTTTCTATGTGTTTGAACAAAAGTATACCATATATCCAGCATTATGGTATCACACAGAGTAGTTCTACAGCCTTAAAAGTCTGTGTTGTTTATTCCTCTCACTTCCCCATCCTCCCACAGCTGGTAACTACCAGTCCTTTTATTATCTCTGCAGGGTTTGTTTTGTTTTTGCCTTTTTCAGACTGTCACATATTTAGCTGGATTCATGAAATATGTAGTCTTTTCAAACTGGCTTCTTCTACTTAGTCATACACACTTAAGGGTCTTCCATGCCTTCACATGGCTTGGTAGTATTTCTTTTTAGCACTGATATTCCATTTGATATAATACAGTTTAGCCCTTCACCTGTCTAAGGACGTCTTGGGTGCTTCCGAGTTTTCCAATTGTAGGAAAAGCTGTCTTAAACCTCAGTGTGTAGGTTTTTGTGTGGACATAAATTTTCAGCTCATGTAGATAAATATGAGAGAGTGTGATTGCTGTATCAGATGCAAGAAACCAAACTCTCTTGCAGAGTGACTGTACCATTTGTGTCCCCATCAGTGATGAATGAGACTTCCAGTTGCTCCACATCCTCTCCAGTATTCGGTGTTGTCAGTTCTCTGAAACTGACCCATTTAAGACACGTGCAGTAATATGTCGTTTTAATTTGCTGCCCCCTAATGATATAGGATGCTGAACGTCTTTTCATATGATTATTTGCCATCTGCTTATCTTCTTCGGTTTGTTTTTCAGGTTTTTTGGCTCATTTTAAAATAATGTCGCTCATTTTCTTGTTTTTGAATGTTAAAGAGTTCTTTCTATAGTTTGAAAAAAAAATCTTCCCTCAGATTTGTCTTTCTCAAATATTCTCTCCCAGTCTGTGGCTTGTCTTTATACTCTTGGTCATGTCCTTCACAGAGCCGAAGTTTTTAATTTTAATGAGCTTCAGCTTATCAATTATTTCTTGCAAGAATGACGCAGTTTTTATTCCACTCATTATTTTCATTTTTTTCTCTGATAAAGATTACTGTCCTGTGAGCATCCTGCTTACCTGGACAAGTAAGCGTCAAAGAGGGAACTCTTCTCCTCTTTACTGTACCTCACTCTTGATGATAATGCTACTCAGTTGCTATGTGCATCAAATGCAATAATGTGTATGAATCTTTTAAAACTGAAAAGCAGTTGTGCACATATTGGGTGGCATTGAAAAGGAGACTAATGATTTTATGGAAAAAATAAAACAAAATTTCAACACAGAATGGGAGAATAAAAATAGTTCATGCACTGTGTATTGTTATCTTCAAAGCAGTTACTCAAGAGTACAAGATATGGGCCTAAAAATTCTCCAAATGGTATCAGCGCAAACCTTTCTTTGTAATAAACTAAGAGAAACTAGTAGTATAATTATCTTGTTTTTTTTTCCCTTTTCCCTTTCTTGCTTTCCCCTACTCTAGCTCCTCTTTTCCTTTTAAACAATTTCTTTCCGTTTCACAATATCTACTGTACGTTTTGGACCTTATTTACTCTTTCAATTTCTCACATCAGGGAGAAAATATGTTTACATATGTGAGTCTGATTTGAGTATGAGTATGGTTTCAGGTTGCATCCAATTACTTATGAAAGTCTCAGGTTTATCCTTCTTTATGTCTGAGTAATACTCCATTGTATAAACAGACACACATCTTTTTTATCCTTTCCTTGGTTGGTGAACATTTTGGTTGTTTCCAAGACTTACTATTAAAAATTGTGCTGTGATAAACATGGGTGCACATAGATATACTGCTGTGATATGATGTTTTTAATTCTTTAGGGAAGATACCCTAATGGGGACAGATGGGTCAAATGGGACCTCTAGTCCTAGCTTTTTGAGGAATCTTCATACTGATTTCCCCTAATTCTCTCTCACTGAGTTTGTTGTTTGTGTGGGACAGGAACGCTATTGATTTTTGAGTTGACTTTGTATTCAGCTACACTACTGGTTTTGGTTATTAAATCTACGAGTCTTTTGGGGGAGTTTTGGGGGGTCTTCCACATTGAGTGTCATGTCATCCACAAAAAATGGTAGTTTAATTTCTTCCTTTTCTATCCTTATTCCTTTTATTTCTTTCTCTTGTCTAATTGCTCTGGCTAATGTTTCCAAAATTATATTAAATAGAAGTGGTGATAGTGGACATCTTGCTCCTGATTTTAGAGTGAAAGTTTTCAGTTTTTGACCATTTAGTATGATGCTATCTGTTGGTTTGTCATAGATGGCTTTTAATCAGATTGAGATAAAGACCCTCTATTCCAATTTTCTGTAAGTTTTTTAAAATCATGAATGGGTGCTGGACTTTGTCAAATATTTTTCTGCATCTGTTGAGATGATGATGTGATTTTTGTCTTTGGCTCTGTTAATATGGTGTATTACATTTACTGATTTTCATATGTTGAACCATCTCTGCATCCCTGGGGTGAATCTTACTTGGTCATGGTGTAAAATCTTCTCGATGATTTGCTACATTGTTTGCCAGTATCTTACTGAGGGTTTTTGCATCTATGTTCATTAGGGAGATTGGCCTGCAGTTTTCTTTTTTGGTTGGGTCCTTCTCTGGTTTTGGTATCAGGCTAATACTTGCTTTCAGGAATGATTTTTGAAGTATTGCTTCCCTTTCAATTTCATTAAAGAGTTTCAGCATTAGTGGCATTAGTTGTTTTCTAAATTTCTTGTACAATTCAACAGTGAATCCATCAGGACCTGGGCTTTTCTTTGTTGGTAAGTTTTTAATTTTCCAATTTTGTTGACTGATACTGGATTATTTAGAATTTTTATATTTTGATTCAGTTTTGGCAATTCGTATGTGTCTAAGAATCTATTTCTTCTGTTTTCCATCCTATTCAAGTGTAGGTTCTTGAAGTAGGTATTGGTGATCTGCATTTCTGAAGGATCTGGTGTGATTTCTCCCCCTTCATTCCTAATTGCTTGAATTTGAGTCTTTTGTCTTTTTGGTGAGGTTGGCTAAGGTTTTGTTTTATTTAATCTTTCAAAGAGCCATCTGCTCAATTCATTGATTCTCTGTATTGTTTCTTTAGTCTCCACTGCATTAATTTCTACTCTTTATAATTTCCTCCTTCATACAAGCTTTAGGTTTAGTTTGTTCTTTTTCTAGAAGTTTGAGGTTTGACATTAGGTTACTTATTTGAGCTTGTTCTATTTTCCTGATGTGAGAATTCATCGCTATAAATTTCCCTCACAGGACTGTGTTCATCATATCCCATAAGTCCTGGTATGTTGTTTTAGTGTTATCATTTAATTGTAGATACTGTTTAATTTATTCTGTGACCCATTGGTTGTTCAGGAGAGTGTTGTTCAATTCCCATATGTTTATGTAGTTTTTTTGGTTTCTTTTGCCATCAATTTCCAATTTCATTGCACTATGGTCACATAATATGCATGGGATGATTTCAATAGTCTGCATTTATTTAAGCATATTTTATGGGCTAATATGTAGTCTCTTTTGGAGAATGTCTCATTCGCAGCTAAGAAAAAATGTGCATTCTGATACTGTGGGATGGGAACACTCTGTAGACCTCTACTAAGTCCATTTGTTCACATGTTCATTTTAATTGTGATATGTCTTTGTTGATTTTTTTGTCCAGTTGGTCTATTTGTGAGAGTGGGGTACTAAGATTTTCCCATTATGACTGTGTTAGTGCTTATTTGATTTTTCATATGTTAATATTTGTTTTCTGCAATTGGTTTCACTGGTATTTGTTGCATATATATTTATGACTGTTATTTCTTCTTCTTGGAGTTTTCCCTTAACAAGTATGTAGGGACCTTCTTCGTCTCTTGTGATCAGTCTGGGATTGAAGTTCATGTTGTCTGCAAATAGAATACCTACCTCTGCTTTTTTCTGGGTTCCTGGGACATGCAGTATTATTTTCCATGCTTCGACTTTCAGTCTATGAATTTCTTTTTGAGTTAAATGTGTTTCTTGAATACAGCATATTGTTGGATCTTACTTCTTGATCCATTCTGCCAGCCTGTTTCTTTTGATTGGTGAGTTGAGACCATTTATGTTGATCATTGTAACTGATATGGTTGGCTTATCTTTTTCATGTTATTTTCCTGTTATTGGTTCCCTGTCTTTTCTCTCTGTGTAACTGCTTGGCCTGCCTGCTGGCTTCTTTCTGCCCTTGGTGTTCTTGTGCTTGCAGTCTTTGTTTTCTCTTTCTGATATATCTTTCAGAGCATTCTAAAAGGTGGTTTGGTGGTCATGAATTTCCTCAGTTGTTCTTTATCATGGAAGCATCTTATTTCTCCATTGTTTTTGAAAGATAGTTTTGTGGGGTACATCAATCTGGGTTGAAGGTTTTTTCTTTTAGGGCTTGAAATACTTCACCCCAAACTCTCCTTGACTTTAGGGTTTGTGCTGAGAAGTCTGCTGTGATTCTGATGGGCTTTCCTTTATAGGTTGTTTCTTTTCTCTAGGCACTTTTATTTGTTTTTTTTTTTGTTTGTTTTTTTTGTTTTTTTCTTGCGGCACCGGGAATTGAACTCACGATTTTGCGCTTGCCGGGCAGGCGCTTAGACCGCTGAGCTAGATCCCCAGCCCCTCTCTAGGCACTTTTAATATTCTGTTCTTGTGCTGCATTTTTGGAATCTTGATTATTCTATGCCTTGTTGTAGATTTATTTTGGTCATGGCTATTTGTAGTTCTACATGCTTCATTTATTTGTGTGTCAAATTCTTTATCCAAGTTTGGGAAGTTTTCATCCATTATTTCTGTGAACAGTTTGTTTTTTTATGGTTTTTGTGCTATCTCCAGCTTTCTCACTACCTCCAATCAATTTTATATTGTTCTTTTTTGATTTACCTTCTCGTTGTTGGATTGCTTTTTCATGGCTCTTGATATTTTAAAAATATCTTTCTTTTAATGGTTGCTAGCCACAATAATGTCTTCTATATGTGATACTCTAACCTTGCCTTCATTCAATCTGTTATGTATACTTTCGATGGAGTTTTAATCTTCTGGATTTCTATTAGGCTCTGTTTCATGGATTATATTTCTTTCCTATGTTAGGCCTTCATAGTTTCCATCATTTTCCTGAGCTCTTCTATTTTTAAAATCTATGTCAGCTTTAATGTTTTTCATTTTGATCTTTTTTTTTTTTTTTTTTTTT
>RJWT010040315.1:0-12516 GCA_004365215.1 Cuniculus paca
AGGCATCGTGTGGATTTATTTTTCCAGCTCTGCCCTCCCTCTCATTTGGGCTCTCCTTTTCCAACCAATAGTCAGGCCCCACAGCTGGATAAAATAAAATGGTTATATAAGGAGACCTTAAAATTAGCATGGTTCAATATGTCTTAAAGTTGGGGCCCTGGGTAAAGAATGGAGGCTTTCTCACTTTCTTTGCTGCAGCTGCTGGGGATAAAGTCAGGAGCTGTTTGCTCCAAGGATTCCCTACCCCCTGGCCCAAGTCCCCTGGCCCACCCCTACCCTTTCTGGGTCCCTTCACTGCTATACTTGCCATGTACTGCAGTGAAAGACAACCCCATTCCATCAATGACACATTATCATATGGCTTTCCATTTTGCTTAATCACCTTATTCCTTTGCTCTTTCACAGTTGAGGATAAATTATTTAACAAGTCTCCAGGGGTTGACTTTATGAGAATTTAAAGCCAGTGCCCATCTGCTATAGGTTAGGGTGAGCCAAATGCTGAAAGTTAATCCTTCTTGTTCCACTCTGGAAAACACCCAGCCCTACACACACACGTGTGCACACGTGGACAATCACACACCCACACACCCAGCAATAGCACCTCCCAAACCACATGGCCCAAGCAGTAAAACATCAAGGCCATTCTCAAAGCCAATAAAAACTTCTCTGTGTGCCCTCATATAGTCATGCTTGTGCTAGCAAGGGTTCTCCATGTGCTGCCTCTGTGAGTGAGACACTACTGTGTCCTTCAGACAAGGGCATAGGTCTCATTTAGACATTTAAATACTCAGATGCACCTATATATTTCCAAGACATGCAATGAATGTGTGGAATATTAGAGATGAAAGGGACTGTATATGCTACACACGCTGACATCATATTGCATAATTTTATAATTTATTAATTTCACATTTCATTTAATTTAAGGGTCACAGATCAGCTAAAGCAATAGTTTCCATCTTTAGAACAGAAGTGGTGGACTTGAAATGTAGTTGTGCCACATCCCTACCAGATGACTTTTTAAATGAGCACACAGGTCCTTTATCTGTGAAATGAGAATGAAAAGTAGTACCGACTTTATAATATTAGTGTGACAGTGCAGCAATATATTAAATGATATCTTAGCTCAGAGTCTGGCAAATGATAAATATATTATTGTCTAACAATAGTTTTTGTCATTGTCATTGTTGTTGTTGTTGTTACTGCTACTATGATTCACCCCAAATGGATTCTACTCAGAAGTTTACCGACAAAACCGCATTTATGAATTAGTAGCAAATTTCCTTTCCCTATCTTTTGGTATTCAGACATAATAATATCAACCACCCCATCAGAACTTCTCATCTGAGACATTAGTGTTTGTATCTCCAGGAAGAGGTGAAGTGCTTTTCTAATTAAGTTTCCCAATCAGTCTTCTTGTCAATGGTATATAAACATTGGAATTGTTAAAAGATCTGAGATGATTTATGTAGAATGAGGTTAATGCAGTTTCCCCACTTTTCCAAAGAGGAAACAGATGTCCAGAGAGAAGGCTGGGTCTCAGGTCCCAAAGCAAAAACAAGAACCCAGATCTGCAATGCTTAGGGTTACCTCGTCTACTTGAGTCTATATCTAAGAACCTATGGTCTGCTTTCAGATGACGTACTAGTTGGCGTATTTTTTCAAGCCAGGTTATAAATTAAAAGCTGTGATAGAAACCTACTGGTCATGTTCCTTGCAATTCACCTCCATCTCACCCCAACCTTTTCTTAGGAACTGTTTCTCCCTCTCATTCCACAGCACAGCTCCTGATGCTCATGTCTGTACGATGCAGATCAACCCTTAGACACAGGTCAAATTAGTCACCAAGCCCAGGTTGGGCCAATAAGAATAGCTCCTCTTAGCCACAGGCAATGAAGGAGAGAGGGTTCATCCTTTCCTGGGGGTAGACATCATTTACTGGTTATGTTTTTTATGCTATTGTCCACGGAAGCAGAAGTCACTGTGTAAAGAGAAAATAGAGAGCAAATCCATCATGAAGAAGAACCAAAAGAGATTCCTCAGCGTTTTATCCCTCTGATTCTAGTTTACTTTGAGATCTTCTACATGCTTGCCCTTGAGTGTTTTGGAAGCACTGTTGAATAATTCTTTTCCAGATTAAACTAATGACTGACCTCCCAGATCCCTGTGTTGCACAGGGGTTATACAGCAGGAGATGGGAGCGCTTAGGAGCCCACACTGTACTGCCCCCTAGAATAGAATACCATCCTCCTGGAGAAGTATTTTCTCATCGTTAGCAATGGGTCTTCTGTAGCTTGAAATCTTCCAAAAGCACACACCTAGTCATGGTCTCTGAAGTGACCAGGTGTACAGTTGCCTGTCAACCACTCCCATTCCTCCGTACTGACTCTCCTCCAGCTGCTGTGATACTGCCCATGCAAAATGGGGACGGATTTATACCAGATCCTGACAGTCTTCTGCTCTCTTCTTTCCATCTCCACTGCCATTGCCAAGAAGGTAACTTGGGCTTCCATGAACGTTGCCTTTTCGCCTCCAGTAGAATGCACTTCTCTTCTGCTTGGCAGCACCTGTGCATCTTTCGTCACTCATCTGGGATCAGGATGCTTCCCTGAGAAAACAAGGTGTGTCAAGTGAGGGGTCACAGGTGCAGCAGAGAAGACACACCTGGTGCACATTCACTGTGAAAGTATGTGATGTCCATGCTGGGAATTCTGTCCAGTTGTAGAGCTTCCTCAGAGGATAGGGAAAATGTATACAAACAATTACTAAACTGGATTGTTAAGTGTGAATATGGAAGTATGTATATGTGCATAGAAGCATTTTAAGAGATATTTTTCAGAGGCAAATATCATTTTAACAAGTCAGCTACATGACATGTGGGTGAATATATGTATTTTCACCCTAAAATATGTTTACTTATGCAGGAGCTAAGCAAATATGTTAAAAATGCTTGGTAAGAATTTTGATTTTTCACTCAGTGAATATTTCTTGGTTACCTACTAAATGCTATTTAGTAATTCACAAAATGAGTCAAATTCCCTGTCATTATGGAGATTCTATGCCAAGGGCATGAATGGAAATAGTAACCATGAAAAACAATAACAAAACTCCTGTCTGTGCAAACTCTTTTTCTAAAGTGTTGTGCTAACGTAATTTCTGTATATTATTTCATGTTTTCTACCAAAAGATAATCTCCACATGTGAAGAGATACTGTCTTTTATCCACAATTCTATCTCTGGTACCTGATAGATAGTTGGTCTTAGTAAATATTGTTGATTAAATACATGAATACTCTCCCCATAACTTTTGTGAGTTTGATGTTACTGTATCCGTGTAACAAAATCTGAGATCCAGGAGGTTAAGTAGTTTGGCCCAAATCACATAGCACGAAAAGCCAGATTCAAACCCAGATAGTTTTCCAACATACAAAGATATTGCTTTTTGCCAGTATCAGTTGGACTAAGACCTTCTTAGAGCTCTGGTTCTCTTACCTCTGCTGTGTCTATAGGGAGGAGCTATAGCATTCTCTGTCCCTGGGATGCTACTACTCTTTGTGAACAAAAAATGCGATCTTTGACAAAAGAGTTAACTTTATGTAATTCACATGTCCTGGGCTCTATCAGTCCAGGCGATAACTAACAACGAGCTATGTATGGTTAACACTAATAACCCGAAAGACCTTGTTTTTGCTCTTGCCTGCAAACAAGTCAGCATCTCTTCCCTTAAAGCCAACTACCACGCCATTTACCCTACCTCTAACACACACACACACACATGCACACGTAGACGCACTTCTTGAAATTTTCAAAGACCCGTTTATATAGATCTCAAATCCACCTGTGAGTTTTTAACAGCTGCCGTGGGACATCCACAACTTTTATCTTCTTTTATTTCTTTGCTTTGTCAACAAATGCTGTACAAGAAGCTGCTGGAAGCCATCACACTGTGGCTACAGTCAGTGGTGCCTTTAGGGAAAAAAGGATCCAAGCAGCCAGTTTTCCCAAAGCTCGCAGCACTGATGGCCTAGATGAAGCCTGTTTCTGTGGAAAGCTCTCAAGAAGGGCCCGAGAGCTCCCATGACTCGCCCAGGAGCAGCGCTCTAGTGCTGTGTGTTACAGGGTCTCTGTGTGTTACAGGGTCTCTCCTCCAAATCAAGTCAAAATGAATTCTTTCTCTGTGTGCCCAAACCCAGCGAGAGGAAGCCAGCGGGCAGGGATGACACAGATGTGCACCTGTGTCCAGATAGCAGTGCACAGGAAGCATGGAGTACACCATGGAAAGTACATTCTGGAAATCCACGAGTCCCCGATACATTAAATTTAAAATAATTAATTACCTGTGCAGCAATTTTGCTAAGCAATAGGTCCTCTTGTTTCTCATCCCAAGAAGTATTAGAAAATGTCAAACACAAACTCCTTGCAACTGAAGAAATTCAACTCATGCTGCATTTGTGGCAGGGAGGGGTGGGGAAGTAGTAGAAAACTGTCCATTAGTTTTAGTTTATGTGTGTGGTGGGTACAGCACAGGGGACCCCAGTGTCTGAAAAGTGAGGTCCAAGAGTCATTCAGGTAAGTGTTATTTCCAGCTCAGAATCTGCATGGTGTTATCCCCCTGAAACTTGCCCCTTTCTCTTGACATGAAGTGGTCAGACCTGCATTTCTAGTGGTCCTCATCCAGTTTCAGCCCTCTGAGACTCCCACTGATGTTGGCAGGCCAGGGTTCAGAAAGCTTTGGGGTTAAAAGAAAATGTGTTAGGGAGCAAAACGCCAAGAACGGAGGTTTATTAGGTGGTAATAAGTTTATAATACAGCTCAGGACCTCACTGTGGTCTGTATCTACAAGGGTGGCACTGTAATTAGAAGGAATTTAAAAGGGAACATTCCAAGCCAGAAATAATATAATTTTAGTCTTTTATCCAAGTATCTTGGTGCCTACACACATGAGCTTATTAAGCCCCACAGACTCCCAGAATGGGTTGTAAGTATTGCTGTGTCTCTCAGGCAGTAAAAGGAGCCGTGACCATGGAGTGCTACCTCTGGGCTCCCAGAGTTACCCGCTAGCCCAGTGGTCCTCCAGGGGTGGTCCTAGCTTCCCCGGTGGTCTGCAGTGGGCTTCCAGGGGTCTGCGGTTGGCCTCCTGGAGCAGTCACGCTTCTCAATAGCACTGTCTCTGCTTAAGCTCCAGGAGGGGTTTGTAATTTACTTGTGCGATGCCTTCTGATAGTTTGCCAGATTTTTAAATACCATTCCTCTTGTTTCTCCTTGTGACATTGTCCATACCCGCTCTGTCCCTCGTTTTTTTTTTACAATGCTGATGCGTTGATGGTGTTGAATGGCCTGAATGTTCTCTGGTTCTGACAAAAGTAGCCCTTTACTTGAAAGTATTGGATTCTCTAGTTTCTCCTGGCTTTGGTTAACACTGTATCCTCTGCTCCTGCATTTCAGGCCTGTAACTGAGCATGGCATTGTTCAGATGTGTTAGCACACAAGTCATCTCCTGTTGTAATAACACTCATTTTTCCTCGCCCAGAGGGAAGTGCTGGTTGTCAAGATATCTCCCAAGTTGTACTGCTGGCTTGCTTAGTAAAAGGTTCAAAAAGGAAACTGAAAAACAGAAAAATTATCTTAGGTCAAGGTTTGTTATTTAACATTAAGATTTCCTTTAAGTGGAGAGAAAGGAAAAGGAACATTCCCGGGCCCACCCAAACAGTTTATTAGCATGCAGTCTTTTGCTTTTGTTTTTGGCTGTTATTTCAAAGGCTTTTGAATGTATATGCAGTCATATTTTTAAAAATAGTAAATTTGCAAAATTTTATATTGTTAATTGAAGCTTCTCTCTACTGGCTCAATTTTTCAGTAAGCTAAACTTAAATCTCAACAACCTCAAGATTACTGGAAACTTTTAAACTTTTTTTTTCCTGACAATAAAATTCCACATCTGGTCTGACAAGCCTGGTGCCAAGTTTCAAACTAATTCAGTTTTGAATGGACGAGCTATTATGATCAAGCGAAAAAGAAAACTTTGCCTTCTAACAGGATTGCTTGAGAGCACTTTACCCACAACTTGCTGCTAAAATGATGGGCTAACTCTGCCCAGCGACCAGTAACCTCAGAGTCCTGGTGCAGACCGTATTTCGAGAGAAGAAAAATTGCTTTTCTAATTCACTCTTCCACAGTGCCCTAATGTCTAGCCTTTTTCTATTTATACACTTTCAAAAGCCTAGATGTGAGACTCAAGTTAATGATGATTCAGTCATTCAAACCAGTTCTCCCTCAGAGGACTACTCTCAAACTGATTACTGCCTGCTTCTCTTTTCTCCACACATCAACAGTACTTCACTCAAAACTGTATGCAAATACTGTGACAAACCCCTCAAAGGTGTCGTGGTTAAATGTAGTCAAGGTTTATTTCTTGCTTATATAATGTCCAAAATATGCTCCCAATTGGCAGCCCGCTCTATTTCAGTATGTGACACTGAAATCCTGGGTCCTTCCACCTGTGGTGCTGCCACTTGCTTCGTGGTCCATCTGGGCCATTGTGGCACAAGGAGAAAGCATGGCAGCTTGCTCCAGGAGGTTTTCAGGATTGCGCATGGAGCATCAGGAAATCACTTCTGCTCACAGTTTTGTACTTACAAGACCAAAGTGAATTGTGAAAAAGTCAGAGAAGTGTAGCCCGGCTCTGTGCCCAAAGAGAAGAGCAAATGGGATTGGTAACTCCTGGTCTGGTGCTGTGCTGAAGCTTACTATTATCGTACTTGGACCCAGCCCCAACCAGAGGTCATGGGGGCCCCCAGTGCAGGCACTATAGTAGACTCTGTCTATCATTACTTCCAGTCCTGCCATCAGATGAATAATCAGGTAAGTTAGAGCCGAAAGAGGAATAGTGCAGACATGTTTTATGAATTTTGAACCTCCTTATTGAAAGAACGGAATGTGAAGCAGAGCAGATGTAGCTGTTAAGGTCATCTTTTGAAAAATCAAAAAAGGATTCTTGTCTTTTCTAATTATAAAACCAATATATGTTCATTGTAAAAATTCAGAAAAATGCTGAAAATATTTAATAAAGGAGATAAAAATCACCTGTGATCTCTTTACTCAAGACATGCTAAAATTTTCTTGTTTATATACTCTGATAGATTTCTTATGTGCAATTCATTTCAATTAAATTAATCTGCATCTGAAAACAGATCATACTGCACAGTGTATACTATTTGACAATCTGTTTTTTCACTTAACAAAATATTGTTTGAGCATCAATACATGTAAATAAGTATGTAACTGCATCATAAATTTGACTACATATTATTTGATTGTATGCACATGTGTGAGAATAATTGTGTAACACATTTAGCTCAGCTGAACAAGTGCAGACTGAACAGTTAATGAGATTTGAGATTATGGCTACTTTACTCATCAGTTTATCCCCAGAGCAAGATAAGGATGTGTTGCTCATAGTAGTTGCTCAGTAGTGCTCTGATGAAGCAGGACTCCACAAAGTCAGGAGTTCCTCTCAGACTT
Organism: Cuniculus paca; assembly: GCA_004365215.1. Lineage (NCBI taxonomy): Eukaryota > Metazoa > Chordata > Mammalia > Rodentia > Cuniculidae > Cuniculus > Cuniculus paca. The sequence goes on from RJWT010040315.1 coordinate 7,522, forward strand.
TGATGTGTATATAAATTACATGGACATCTGGTGAAAACACAGACTATGATTCAGAAGGTTTTAGATGGGCCCTGAGATTTAGCAAGATTCTAGAAGATGCTTCTGCTGCAATGCACTGAGTAGCAAGGATCTAAACCAGTGGTTCTTAGTGTGTGGAGAGGAGGGAACCACACAGAGAATGTTCATCAGTGTTTAGAGACAATTTTGATTGTTCTGTCTTTTCATATGTGTGTTTTGCTCACATCTAGTGGATGGACCTCCCACCCACCCACACACACGCAGTTTCCTACTGGTTCTGGTTTCTTGAGACCCCTGACTAATAAATATAATGGACATCCTATCCCTTCTAAGAAACCATGACCTCCATGAATAACATGACCCTGCTCCTCTGGTCTCCAGGTGTCTCGTATTTATCCTGGAACAGAATTTGAGCCTCTATCGTTGCACAAGTCAGAAACACATATAAATATGTCATTACCTAGAGAATATTTGCTAAACAAATTAATAATGCAAATAAATTATAGAGAGGTATGGAATGAGTGCAAGTATTAAGATGTTTGAGGACAAACTATGTTTAAGCATTTTAAAATCATCTATCAATATTTAAGTAATTTTAAATTAATTGCAAATGTGTTCTTCCAGGCCACGATTTGTTGATATGTATTCATCACATAGCTGAAATAAGGCTGCTTTTCAACTATTCTATGATCCACGTATCTCAAACATCTTCAACATACCAGCTTTCAGACTTGAAAGAAGTGTTATGACTACCACTGCCCATATTTTAGAAACCCCAAGGCCTCTAACTGTTCCTAGAGTGTTACATGCCACTTTGCCCACATATATCCTAAATAATGACCCCTATCTATCTGTGAGTCACCTTAGAGACATTGTTTCTCGCTCCTTCTGGCAGCATGTGTATCCTCCCAGGGCCTCTGCTGTCCACTGGTCCACCACTGTCCTGACCTGGACCACCATGACTTGGCCTTTGTCATCTGCAGCTGCAGTCTCCTGCAGACTCTGCCTCCCTGAGTCACATTCCTGTCTTTGACCTGGACCCTTTCCAGTGGATCTCTGCTTGATAGGCTAATCCATTTTGTCCAGCAGTGCTATCAGTCACCGCAGCACCTGACAGCTTCACAGTCTCTTGTAAATTAGAAAGGAAAACATTCACTCCTGCTGTCACCTTCAGATGGTGGTGATGGCGAGGCCCCACAGCATGGCTTCTTGGTCCTTGGATTAGTACGAGGTTTATTGCAACGCCTGTCAGTTTACATTCCCATTTCCTGTTCTTGAAGGAATGGACTCACTTCCTCAAGGGAAGCAGGGATGTGGAGGATTTCATACTCAGACACCGTGCTGTGTGTGCCAGAAATACCAACAACATTTGGAACTGTGGGCAGATCTTGTTGGAGGGTCTGGCTGGCAGGCCAGTATTATCTATTTAATACATACAATAAATTCTCTCTTGAGGACCATTCCTTTGCCCCTCCCTACATATCCCCTACTCCACCCCTTCAAACATGGCAACACATATTTGAATCACATTAAAAAACATGTGGGCAGCAAGCCCCCTCCATATTAATCCACTGATGCAGACTTGGGGATAAGGGTAGAGTGGAATAGGGACAGGAAAGGGTGGGTGATGTTCAGCCCACCTCACGATCAAATACATATTTAATAATGTCAGTCTTTAGCCTAGCCAAGGCCCTTACTATGTATGAATTCACTTTACCATTTTATTCAATTCCTCTATGTCAGTATTCACCTTCGGAGTTCATCTTACTTACCAATTTCTAATCTAGAGCACTAACAGAGAAAATTCAAGTGTGTAGGAATTATATTTTGAAAACTTAAAATGCATACTTTTATGAGTTAATAGTGATAATTTTAATTGAAGAGGGAATAAATTTGTATGAAATATTATTGTTTAGTAAAAACAACTCAAAAAGCCAGTGAATAATATAATACATGCAATAAAGCAGTATGACTCTATATATATTTTTCTAAAAGTTCTTAATTACAAAGTTACTCTAATTTCTCAATTCTTTACTGAGAAAGCATTCCAAGAGACCTATGGAAAAATCATAAGTAAGATACTAGAATATGATAAATTGCAATATTTGAACATCACATCCTATCCCCTGAAAATAATTTTAAAATATTCTTAGAATGGTTAGGGAGATATGAAAAGAGTTACCTAGACTTAACTTTTGTTCTTTGGGTTTGCCAGCTATAGTATGGCTCTTCAGATCAAATCTTACTCTGTGATTTTAACATTTCTCCCACAGAAATGGTGCTCAAATCTGTCTCTTGAACCCTGACCTCTCCGTTAAACGTGGGATATGGGGGTATTCAGACCTACCTGGCATTCCTTCCCCTTCATCTGAAGCTCAGTATCTAAGACCCAGTTCACTCATTCTCTCTTCTCCAAGCAAGGTCTCCTCCAGACTTGACCATTTCAGTGAATCATTCTACTTGGTAGTTTCAGTCATTGTATGAATTGTGGTAAATATTTTTTTCAAAGGACCAACAGCCTTTTAAAAAGTCTGTCTAGCACTGAGGTGAGAACGCTTCCGTCTCTCTTATTGCTTGTTTGAAGGAATGAGCAAAGCTGAATAACAGCAGGTTATCGCGGTTGTAGAAATAGTGGGAAGAAAGTTGCCATCTCTATTGGCTGAGATGGTGAGTAGGCAAAGACTCCACCACCAGATGTGAGTTTGGAATGGGGCCAGTGGTCTAAAGCCATGGTCCCCCCATTCCTAGCATCCCAGGGGAGAAGGATCTGGGTGTGGGGCCTCTGCTAAGCGTGATGAGCGTCTCCAGCCTCATACGCATGGGCACTAGGAATGCAGATGGTGTCCAAGCTCAGCTGCTCCGATGTCTGCCTTGGGCCTCTGTTTTCAGGCTGGCTAGGGGCTGGCCCTGTTGCTGGCTAGGATCAAGCTCATCCTGTGACGCCGCTGAGCACACTCTGCTTTCTGGCCTTTTTCTGACCGTGCTTTGCTTCTCCCACCCATTCACTCCAGAGTGGGAGGCTGCAGCTGCTGCTCCTCACAGCCTGTTCTCCAGGGTCTCTTTGCACACAAATGTCAGGGTTGAGAATGTGACCCGACAGCTGACACTGGCTGGAGTTTTGTCTTCTGGTCAAATGGAACACATTAGTAGAGAGCTGAAAGATCCAATTTTTCTTTTTCTATTATTCTTCCAGCTTCTGAGTTTCTTGCAGGGACTGGAAGCAGCCAAGTTATCTTGGTTCAAATACTACCACTACCATTTCATAAACTACGGTGGGCAATTTACTTAAGCAAATCCCCCTTGTGCCTCAGTTTCTCCACCTATTAAAAAGAGTAAAAATGATAATTATCTCACAGAGTTATTGTGAAGAGTAAATATATATACATATATATATGTATGCACACATATATATTAGAATAGTGCATGACATATAAAATGTTCTAGTTATTACAAATTTTATTACTGACAAGGAATTTATTCCACAGTGATCCACACCACAACTCAACTGCTATCATTTCTAAGAGAAGCATTAATTAATAAAATGATAGCTATTTGCTGCCTAATTGTAACATAAGTCCGTACATTCACTATCTCACTGAGTCCTATGAAACAGACAAATAGAATATTCTGTTATAGCTAGTGAATAAGTTTTAATAACTTACCTAAGATCACAGAATTTTTAAGTAGTGAAGTTAAAACTTAAAGATCTTTGTCTTTTTTTCTAAATTCTGTACTTTTTCTACTATATCAAGCTGCCTCTGAGTTTTATTGATTTATCCAATCAATACTTGCTGAGTGCTGATTTAGTACTGAAATAGGTGAAATGAAATTGAGTGGGATGAAGAAATAGCTGCAATAAGATAGCTGCAAGCAGATTCACAGCCATTCACCCAAGAGCTGTACACTGCATATGTGTAACATTTAACTTCTATAAGGTGAATAATAGATTGGGTCAGCTCCCTATTGAAAGACCTTTTTTTCTTTTTCTTTTTTTTTTTTTAAGAAAGTGTCCTCCTAAATCAGTCAAAGTTTATTCAGAAAATCATTCAAAATATTTTAGCAGGAAAGGAGTTAATGCAAGAAATTATCTGCCTGTGAAACTATTATAAGGGCTGGTAAAGTCCAAGTTAACAGGAAAATCTTGTTATCTTTAAGGAAATTGTGAGTTCTTAAAACAGGCACATCCTAGGAACTCCTGGAACCCACTGTAGCTGTCACTCATGTATTCCAGAAGTCTACTTCCTGCTGCCATGTGTAGAGTACCAGTGGTTTGCTCTCTTCTGCCTTCTCAATCTGACATCAGTGCTTTTCATTGGCTGAATCTGAATGAAAAGTCTGATGGCAAAGGAGTATGAGACATATAGTATCCAGGCATCCAGCCCTGTGATACAAAGAAATAAGCTTAGAAGGACAAGGATCGACAAACACTGTATAGTGCTTCTCCCAACAATATCTAATGATGGAGGTGATTCTCTTCCGGGGTTCGAGAGGCTAAATATTTTTTAATGGATGTAGGTATCACCATTGCTGGTCCCATCCAAATAAAAGGGCTGAAAGTGTTTGTTTTGTCATAATTTTAATAGGATCAAAACTCCCACAGAAGTATTGTTTTTGTAGCATCATCTCTATATATTGGGCCTGTTAGGGCATAGATCTAGATGTTCCCCCAAAGCCTCATGCACTCACAGGTAGGGCTTTTGGGAGGTGGCTAGATCGTGGGTACCTGGTACTGTATTAAGGGTTCGTGGTACTAAATTAGTTCACTGATTGATTTAACATAGTTCTGGGTGTGGCTGAAGTAAATCTTTCCTCCTTTAACTTGTAGGCTTTGTGTATTGTGTCTCAGTGATGAGACACTTAACTAAGACAGGGCCCATCAGAAGGAGACTATCCATGTCACTTGTGTTAGGTGATAAATAGGCAACTTCGAAGAGAAAGTCAGGTAAAAGCCCTTTCCTTGCTCGCATAGCTCAGCAC
>RJWT010040316.1:0-12516 GCA_004365215.1 Cuniculus paca
TATCAGTTCATAAATGGATTAATTCAGTGCTATGAACAACACTTCCATAATCTGATCACCTTCCAAGATTCACACCTTAGAACACATGGAACTTTCAGAGAACATTTTAGATACAAGCTGTAAATTTCTGCCCCTGATGCCCAAAGACTGGTATCTATTTCATTATGCAAAATGCATTTAGTCCATCTCCAAGAGTTGCTAAAATCTTTACTGGGCATTGCTCACAAGCTCAGGTCAGAAATCCCTTTTGAGGCTCAAAGTAACTCTTAACTATAATGTCCTTGTAAAAATTAAAATGAAAGGTAAATATTTCCAGTATGTAATTGTCCAAGGTAGACTTTCCTATTCTAAAATGGAGGAAGAACGGAATAAAAATATTAGGAACAAAGCAATACTGAAACAGGGCAAATGTTAAATCTGGTACTTCTATATGCACCAACCAGGATATGTGGACATGTGGATATGAGATATTGCCTCAGCATCCTCACCCCATGGCTTTTCATATTGCAGCCAACATGGCTTCTCTCTTTGCCTGGTTCTGCTCCTTGCTGATTGTTTTTATTAGCAGACATTTGATTTCCTGGTATTTCTAGCTTCCTGGGTTATCTGTTGTTAACTTGAGCTTCGCTCTCATAGCTTTCCATGTAACCCTTTGAGAAGCTTTCTGCAGGGACCACAACCTACCCCCTGCCTTCCTCTGACATTTAGGTGAAAGCTTATCCAACCCCATAACTTTTATATTTTATATGCCTCAAAAAACAGGCATGACATGGTTGGTGCTAAGATCTGATGCTAACCCAAACAATAGGCAGGCCTCTGGGAGCCGTGGCTGCGGTGCCTGAAGGCCTGAACTCACAGTTAGACGTCCTTGAGTTGCACTGAGTAAACAAGACACCCTGGAGCTCTTTTTTTGTTTTTTAGAGAAAAGTCTTGAGAAGAAGATTCTTGAATTTGTGATGGGTGGCATCTAGTCAAATTTTGAGAGCCTTTCAAGTCATCTTTCTCATTGTCCTGTTGCAAAATTCTTGGTTTCATTTTAGCAGTGCTAATACTTGCCGCAACCACACTTTCTTTCTTCCTAATTTTACCATCTTTCTTTCTTGACAAATTTCACAATTTTACATCTTTTGGCTTTGCATTTTGCTCCTGATTCTCACTGATGTTCTGACTTGAGACCATCCAGTGGTGCTGATGGTACCCTCTGAATGTTGGGCTGCCTTTAAATTTCCTCCACACCATCAATTGATCACTGTTGAATTTGGTCCCAGTCTCAGTAAATAGGAAAAATGAAGATAAGTCATTTGTTAATATGTAACATAAATGATCTCTACTCAAGTCTCTAATAGAGTATTCACTCCCGTCTGAAATCTCTTGAGCCTGGCCTTTACTGTCCATATACTTGTTCATATTTTGTCCTTCTAAATTCTGACCAGAATTCCCCCATCAGCTCAACTTACAACATTCTGATGCTTCTCCAGTCAGCATCTCTAGTTTTCCAAAGACCAGTTCCAAAAGTTTCTGAATCATATCATCAGATAGAGTTAAAATAAAGTCACAGCAATGACCTCTCTGGTACAAATTTTCTGGGTTAGTCAGCATTCCTATCACTGACAATGTGCAGGAGGAGGGGTTTATTTTGACTCATGGTTCCAGAGATTTCAGCCCATCATGGGTTTGCTCCAAGACAGAAATAACACAGAGCCAAGGTCTGGTGGAAGAAAGCTGCTCAACTGATGGCAGCCAGGAAGCAGTAAGAGAGAAGAAAAGATTCAGAATGAGAAGTCTGTTTTCAAAGGGAGTCCCCTATTTATTCATCTCTTCCAAGTGAGCCTCACATCCTACCACCACATTTAGCTATGAACAAACCAATGGATTAATTCACTGATGAATATAATAAACTATGATACTATCAACTTCCAAAAGGTTGATATTTGAACACATGAGACCTTTGTGGGATAGCTTATATAAAAATCCTAACACTTTTATATTAAGTATATATTCTAAAGTTTATTTATGTGCATTGAGTAACTATTGTATATGAGGAGCCAATGTTAGACTTGCCAGATACCAAGAAAACATATGCTTGAAATTTTCAAGGGCCAGATAATTAATACAATTGCTATGTTTATGCCGGAAGAACATAGTAGAAGAAAAATCTTTGTGTAGGAGGGAATGAAAACTTTAAAAATAATAGAGCTCAACTTATATACAAAGGCACAAAAAATGTAACAAAACTAGTGAAACAAATAGCAGTGGTCATTCAAAACAGGTTATTATAATAGAGAGAGTCAAGCTGATACTCTGCAGTCATGTGTTATTTAACAAGTAGTGTGTATGCTGAGAGATGTGTCCTTAAGAAGAATAACCCAGGACAACCCACTCAGGACCTCTTCTGATTCACTCTCAGACAAAAGCTTGCTTTCTCTCAATAAATACAATCTGCTCTTAAAAAAGTAGAATAATCTAAATAATTATATGGCACATATAATTATATATATATTGCTGTATATGTAGTCCTTTACCAATCTCAGTGTCATTATGGAGCATAAGAATTCTATTTTTTTTCCTTATAAGTACATTGTATTGCTTATCTTTCCCAACACTAGGGAAAATACCTAACCTATAGATCTTAAGGGAAGTGAAATTTATTTGGATTCACAGTTTCAGTGATTCACTGCATGATCAGTCAGCTGACTCCAAGGCAACAATGGCGTGGTACTGGGTGTGGCAGAAAAAAGCTGTTCTACTCATCTTAGCCAGGAAGCAGAGAGTGACAGGAGGAGCCAGTGACAAGAATAAACTTCTTCAGGTCATAACCTCAGTGGCCCACCTTCAACCAGGACCCCCTCCTAACAGCACATTCAACTACTGAACTTATTCATGGATAAATCCACTCATAAGTATAGTTCTCCCATGATCCAATCACTTTCCACATACATGAAACCTTGGGGTTGTTTTAGATCTCAATAACAAAATAAATGTACAAATTTAATTCATTTTCTATATTTACTAAATAGTTGTCCTATACTGTAGCCATAACTTTTGTGGTTTCAAATGAACAGCCAAACTGGCATGGATTTTGTTTTCTTTTTTACAATGTCAGGAATATAAGATTTTATTACCATGGCTCTTAGCCATCTCAGCATATATTTTCTCTTTCCTTATTAACTTGAGAATTTTTACTTACAGTGAGCACTTTACTACGTGTCATTGGCATTTTAGAAGTGTTAGTATCTCTATTCTTGTGCTTAGGACTATAATTAAGTAAAATAAGGGTTGCTTGAACACAAGCATGGAATACCATGACAAACTGATAATGGAGAAGGCTACTAAGTGACTAAGTGCTGGTTAGTATATACAGCTTAGACAATGGGTAGTCAAAGGGATAATTCACACCCCCGGAGGAATAGAGTGAGATTTCATTATGCTACTCAAAATTAAGTGGATTTTTAAATGCTCATGAATTATTTACGTTTAAAATTTTCCATTTAATGTTTTTAGGCCAAGTTTGGCTGTAGTTATTTGAAACTGCAGAAAATGATACCATGGATTTGGGAAAACTACTGTATAAAAAAAAATAATGGAACAAGTGATTTCATTGATTATTTCTTGTTCCTCATTTCCATGATTATTTACAAACCCCAAAATGGAACAAATAGCAAAAAACATAGCAGACAGAAAATTCCTATTATCTCCAGTCAATTGTGACTGTTTCATAGCACCCAGGGTTGATAGTAATTGAATCATTTTATTGGAATGCTGTCAATAAATGTGTGGCCAATTATACATTGTTAGAAAATAAACTCTCAAGATCTGCAGAATAAATCAAATTCTAACAATGAAACTACTAGAATCACTGTGGTCAAAATTCCAAATAAAGAAGACATTTAGTCTGTTTTCCTGAATTCTAACTCTTAGATTTCATTCCTATTCACACATACCTACTATGGCAAGAGAAGGACTATATCAGATAAATTATTAATTGTGCAATAATGAAAACTCAAGCAGATATTCTTTGCTATTGGGTATAATATTTTTCCATTAAAGTTATTCCTTTGATAAACTGTTAGAAATATTTTCCTATTTAAATTAATGATGGTTGGAAATTTTAATTTCATTTGTAGCAAAACTCTGACATCAAAAAGTTAGTTATAAACACTAGCTTATTTAGGAGATTGTCCATTAGATACTTAGAATGAGACATAAAATTGCTTTTGAATTTGTTTAGCCCACAAATATATTTGATACATTCAGGACACTAAAGTTATTTCATAACTGTTGGAGAATAAAGTTTAAAAGAGGAAATTCAGAGAGATGGAAGGGAAAGGAAAAGTCTGAATCTTTTTATAGAGGGAATTCTCACCTGAGGATCTGACATTCTTTCCTTTAGTCAACAGTTTGCCTCAGAGTAATTTGACTAACTATTTGATTGCTCGAACTTATTATCAATTCAAAATGGTGGCCATGTTTTCATGAATAAGACTGGAAAAGGAAGATAGCAAAGAAATTCTTTCCATAGTTCACCTGTGATGGCTTGAACTGGGGTACTACCACTAGCTAGGAAGTGAACACAAGTTATATTTAAGAGGTAGAAAACAGTTATTTAAAGACTGGCTAAAGATAAAAGTCTTGTGAAAAGTATTCTTCTAAGTGAAAAATTTAAAATCAATACATTCTCTGCATTGAAACACCCTCCCTAAAATTTCAGAAAACATTCAGTTATTGTCTGCAATGCCTGTCTTCTCTTTACACCCACAGACAGCACCTGGGTGGTTATTTATAAGTCTCCACATCTGGAAAACTAATTTGTTTGTGGACTGTTCCAGTTCCACCGAGTAGTTAGCTGTCATTCAGTTACAAAAAGTTCAGTCGACCCTGATAATTAAAGTAAACATCTACTGACATCAGAACGACAGGAGAAACTTTAGAACAATACCAGAAAGTTTTCCAGGCCCTTCAAGAAAGCTGAATTGCATTATAATGGGGACAAATGACATTCTCTGTATGGGAGTGATGGTCAATTTAATATTCCACTCATTTTAAGCAACTGCAGTGTAGTCTAGTGGAATACAGTCTCACAAGTGGAGTAACACTTTGGTGACTTAATATAATAGAACTGACGTTACTATGGAGTTCAATATTACATGGGCATGACCTTACTGGAGGAGATTTAATTACTAGAAGTATCAGAAGAATGCCATGCTAACAATATTATTGCAAAGGTCTTTAGAAAGAAGAACTTGAGTGCTATGGCTCTTGATTCCCACCAATTTATTTTTTATTCTATTTCTGCATTGATTTTCTTAGTTAAAGGTATAAGCATCATTTTTACAGGTTAAAACTTAGAATTACTCTTTCTATTAAACATTTTAAAATTACCTTCTTTTTTAAAAGAAGGCATGCACATTAAAAAAAATAATAAATTCTGGGTGTAGCGACACAGTTTTGTAATCCCAGCTCTCTGGGAATCTGAATCAGGAAGATTACAAATTCGAGCCCAACCTCAACAACTTGACCATTTTGTAAAATCCTGTCTGAAACAAAGGGAAAAAAAGCGAAAAGAAAAAGAAAGAAAGGAAGGAAGGGAAGAAGAAAGGAAGGGAAAAAGAAAGAAAAGGAAATAGGGCTCTTCCTCAAAGCACTAAAATAGGACAGCCTGCCCTTATTATACACTGATTCATTCACGAACTTACTTCTTGTATTACTCAGCTTTAATTTAAAAAGAAATCTCCAGTATACCAAAAAAATACATTTGAATAAAAATAAGAAATACAAATTTTCTTTCTCCTATCACTAGGTCACAAGACATAGCTTTTTCTCTGCTGAGAGCACTGCAATTGATATTATGTCCACTCCTCTTCTGATTACCTTAGAACATGTGTGTATGTATGACTGTGCATATGTGTGTTTTTCTAACAAACTCTGTGACTTTTAATGCATTAGCGTGTTTACATTTTCTACACCATTTATTTCCTATGGAATCCATCTTAGGAAGTATCTTAAATCAACAGGAATAGATTAATTTTTACAGCTATATGGTAGTTATTGTATTTATTCATTCTACAGATGGACCATAAATTGTTTAATTACCACCCAATTGATGGCTATTAAATTGCTTACTGTCTCTTATGAATTGAATTGTCCATAACAAATTTTGAATTTATGCTTTGAATCTTTAACCCTCTAATAAGTCAATGTCTCAGAATGTAAAACAGGATCTTTAAAAATATAGTTAAGTTAAAATGAGATCATTACTGTGGATTCTAAACCAATCCAACTGGTGTCTCAACAGGAGAAAAACAGAGATATCAAGGATGAGTAGCATGGAGGAAAGGCCACATGACAACAAGGAGAGAAGGCACTGTTTGCAAGGCAGGAAGAGCCCACCTTCCCCACATATTCTAGGTTCCAAAGTTGAAAGGAAATGAATTTTGGTTGCTGAAGCCACTTAGTGGTATTTCACTGTGGCATCACAGGCAGCTAGTGCAGTGTCTCTTGGTTTTAAAACAAGCATTAATCAAAATATGTACAAAGTTATCAATACATATTTCTACACATTTTTAAAATGGATGTGTAGGGTAGTTTCTCTAAGCTGAATTGCTGAGTCCATCAAAATGGAAGTCGATGTTTATGACTTATTCACTGAGGAGGGTTATCTTTAAAAGGCACAGAATCCTCTATTTTTGTTTAAAATGTTTCCTTTTAATTTTGAATTAGCTGAAATACTTTTGCAAATGTTAACAACTACAACAAAAGCAGAGGTACTTTCACCAGCTTTCTATTAAGATTTTCAGATTTATTTATTTGTGGGGTTGGTTACATTTCAAAAGGAGAGAGTTTGCTTTAGTTTTTATAACTTCAAAGTTCTGGGACTCTAGTCTTTGATCTTATCTTCCAGCAATGTCTCTCCATTGTCTTATCACTTTAAATCTTACATCATTCAATAATAACAATCCTGAGCACATTTTCCATAAAAGGCCCAACAGATTTCTAGCTCTTCCTTGAAATGTATACTAATGCAGACTTTCAGAGACTTTCCCGTCTACCATATGTGCAAACAGATGAAGCTGGGAAGAGGACAGTGTGTTAATTGGGGCAGAGTTGTTTGAATAAGCTTTTAGGAAATTCTCTTAGGTTTTTCCTGTGCAGTTAAAATTTATCCTTGGGGTATTCCAAGGACTGTGTTGGAGGCATAGTCTATTTGAACAAGAAGTAGTGTAACCCACATTTGTACTCAGTGGTCTTACTTGATCAAGCACAACTGAAAATTCTGAAAGGAGCTATTAGGCAGTAAACAACCTTGATTGTGTCTCCTTTCCCAACCTTTTAATGACTATCATTCCTCAGCTCCAAGAGGTTGTGTGATCCAATTAGGCAAATTGAAAAACACTGCTTTTATGCAAAAGCGTGAGAAAGTTAATTGAAATCAATCCATGTTCACTGAAAATGTTACAGACATCACTGATGATTTAAAACAATTCAAAGATGTTGTCTTGAAGCAAGATAGAAACAGTAAGTGTAAAATTCTGTTAAAAAGGAAAATTACAAAAAGGAAAATTTAAAAAAATATTTAAATGATATTGTCCACCTAAGATGAGCTTGGAACATCTAAATCAATTAGAAAATAAGATACTTCATTACTCAGAAGTTGTGTTCTTAAAATCACTGAGATGAGAGTTTCTCACCTTCTATCCTTTGTTATTGCAAAATAATCAGTTAAAAACAAATCATTTACCTGGGTTTTGACAACTTTTTTTCATGAAAATAGTAATTACATCTCCATCACGAGAAACTAGTTCATTTACCTATGAAATAAGTGAAATAAGCATGTTTAAAATAGACTAGTGGTTTTTAGGTTGTATTATTCAGAGATCTTAGTGCTCTAGGAGCAATTGGACGACATTTTAAGGAGTATGAATATGTGTCAGAGAGTAGAGGAACATCACCTTACACAGAATTCTGGAATACTCATCTTAGAAAAAAACAGTTAATGTAATGCACCATATTAAGGGAATACAGCATAAAAGAAATCCCATGATCATGTCAATAGATGCAAAAACATTTCACAAAACCAACACCATTTCATAATAGAAACTTTGAGCAAATAATAAATAAAATGCAAGTATCTCTACTTAATATATAATAAAATGCACATGGTTTAATATATTCAATTAGCAGAAACTAAAAACTTTTAAATTTAGGAATAGGCAAGGATGGCCATTCTGACAACTTCTGTTTAAAAAATAGAATATAGAATAGAGCAAAATTAATTTTACTTATTTGTCATGACCATTGAACTTTTAGTAACAGACTTATTCTTCAATGGTCAAAATGATATTTATATGTTTTAATAGGATTAGCAATGCTATCTTATGAGTTTACATATTTTATATAGTATATTATTAATTTATATTTGAACATTATATTCTCATAAGAGTGAAGGCCTGAAGATTCACAGATGTCACTAAATAAATTGACCATAGTGAGGAAGTTAATGCTATTTTATTTTACAAATGATTATACTGACTTTGATAAATAATAAATTATTTGTTCTAATTCACATAATAGCTATGGCGTTAATGTGAGATTTGACTAGAATGTGTGTTTGCTAATTTTAAATTTCTTATTTTGTGTATGTGCCCAGTTAATTTAATTTCTTTCCTTTTCAATGGCACACTTTCTTTCATAACTGGCAATGTGCCCTACACCCATGAAATCTACAATATTTTTGTTTCCAACTGAGCATTGTTTCTGGCCAAAAAACTCATTTTCCCCAATTTATATATTTTTATATTTATTCCATAAAATTAGAAAAATAAATGTAGCTACTAACCATAATAGATGTGTTTTAGTTACTTTTTTCTCATTGCTGGGACAGAATACCTGACGCCCAAAGTTAGGGAAGAAAAGATTTAATTAGCTTACAGTTTCTGGGGATTTCAGTCCATAATCAGCTGGCTCCAAGGCAAGGTGGCATGGCACTGGGGCAACACTTCAAGGTAGCAGCCAGAGCAAAAGAGGGCAGCTGTTCATGGTGGCTGCAAGCGGCAAGAGCAAACCGTGCCAAAGAGGAAAACACGCCCCCATTCCAACCTTACATTGTATGTTGGCTCCACCCCTGGGCGGGTGCAGAACTCACACTGCCAATCTCAGCACTATACAATGAGTCAATCATAAATGTTAGATTCAGCCGCTTGCATGACTACATGAGGCTTGGGGCGGGCATCTATATACAAACCGTAACAAGATGTTAGATTCACCAATTATTCATTGTTGTACTGAGGTATGTTTTGGGGTTCTGAGTCAAGCCTATCAAGAGATTAGTCTTTTGGATTTCATTCATATGCTTTCCCTTTGGCTCCTTCTCACTAGCCTGACTATGATGACACTAAATTCTTCCTGTCCTGATATAATTTGATTCATGACAACAGGTTTCTTTCTTCATGAATCAGGAGCCTGTTCTTCAACTTCACTGATCTATACTACTCATTGCATTAGTGTATACAACAGGAAAGTTATTACAGAATTTTATTTCAAGTAAGATTTCAAAGTGTATTAACATCTTATTAATTAAAGAACTTCAAGCATAGGGTGCAGAAAATAGAAAGGGAGATGGGAAGTCTACTTTCATCTCTCTTCCTCTCTGTACAAGGAAACTAATGACAATTGGATCCATTAACTAAGAAGACTTGAATTAAATACATCCTTGTGTGCTACATATCATGCCATTTCCTCAGCAAAGTACTTGAGCTCACTTTTTTCCTTTTTTTTCTAATGGTCACATGGCAGTTCATAATTCAATTTCCTTATATGTATACTTTCCTTTGGAAACTATACAATCCTGAAGAATAGGAGCAAAAGTCTCTAACCACAACACCAAAGATGGTATTTGGGGCATAGTATGCACTCAATGAATATTTTATAGATGAATGAATGATTAAAAAATTAATGTGATAGAGTTTTGAATATGTCACAGCTTCTTTTTTTGCAGATTTTTCCAGGGCTGTGTTACATACTGGGATCTCAGCCCTTGATCCATGAACTTGGTTTTAAAAACCCCAGCAGCACTTTCTCCTATCTGCCTGACAGGCCTCAGCTCTTCACAGAGTAAGATGCAGTTCGATACCTGTAGTATTCTGATCTGGCATCCTGTCAGCCTTGGATTTAAATCAATACAGCTTTCCAGCATATACTAACAATTAAAGGCTGGAAAAATCTATTTTATTGCAAAGAATATAAGCTTCATAATGAGCTAAAAACCTGATTTTGTGGATGATGTTTTCATTTAACCTCTAGTAAGGACGAAAAATATGACTCATTGATTCTGATTTTCTAATAAAAAAATCATGTCACCTTTTAATAAGCAACTTATTACAAGATAGTTGGATCTCTGCTCCCATAAATAAGGATTATGGTTTAGTTTAAACACATTGAAAGGAGCCTTTCAATATAAAAATCAATAAAAATGTGTAAAAGTAAAATGAATTAAGACCAAAAGCAATTTCTTCTTGAGGCATGATAAGAAAATTACAAAAGAAATTTGCAACCCTTTCCCTGGTCGTGAACAAAGCAGAATAGTAGGGCTAGCAAAATGAGCAATATAAGTATAACAATAAATAATAGCAGGAGTAATAATAGGAGCTGTCATTTATTGTGTACTTTTTGCAACCCAGTGCTGAGAAAGAAGTTCAGATTACTCCAGAGAGCAAGTTATATACTTAGTGTTTCATGCATACCAGTCAGAGGACTTGACTCTTTCACAAATTATTATATTTAATATAGCAATGCTTGGAGTTTTAATGTCTATATTTTAGAATGAGAAAAAAGAGGCTAAGAGATTTTTTTTCTGGCACCAAATCACATTAACATGTAATTCACTTTAAATCAAATTTAGGTCAAAATTTGGTAGTCTTTCCTCAATATTACATACTGCCACTCCCAAACACAGAAGTGTACAAAAAATATTCAACTATCCTGCCAGTGGGTGAAGATTTAATCACTTTCTTTAGGAGAATTGAAGGTCCTTTATTTTTCATTTTTTAATGATTCATCCCCAGAGTGATACTCGGCTATTGCTCAGGCTACTTTTAATAAGCACTGGCATTTAAATTCTTGCGTGTGATAGTGGGAACTGTACCACTGAAAGCCAGGGCTTATTTTCTGCGAGCAACACTTAATCAAAAGTGACCCATAATTTTAAGCTCCAGTGCCCACCACTACTTTATTACTTAGACACTTGTGCACTTAGGAGACTCTTCAGTCAGGTTTAAAGTACGGTGGGTGATTCAAAGACAGACTGTCCTTATGCACCCTCCCTTCTGCCTGCACTTTCTAAAAGCTCAAAAACTATATTCTAATCTTAGGTTTTTTAAAAATATTCCCTACGTATGACAGATGAATTGAAAAATATTAAACTTACCAGTGAAGGGTATCTCAGACAATGTACAGTTTATGACGCATTAGTGCACATGCACATGCTCACGCACACACACAAAGATGTACGTCTAAATGTGTGCTTTGAGGAAGGAGCAAAAGAAAATTTAATCCTATTATTATAAAAATATAACACTTCCTGTAAAATCCTGTAAAATCCAAATTTCTAGTTTCTCAACATCCCAGTAAAGTGAGAACATTGTCATTTAACAGGAGAACAAGGAACAGTATCTATTTATTCAATCTCATGACTAAGGATATAGATTGTCTTTTCCAACTTATGATACCATAAACATACCAATTTACATTGTATCAAGAGAAAAATAAGAAATAAATTAGGAGTAAACCATAAAATGAGGTAATTGCCCATAGTGTTTCAGAAGGAAGAAGGCAAGACAGTGCAAGTAGATTATGAACGGAAAGGACACAGTGACTTGTGGAGATTCTCCTTATGGATACTGGCTTTTTCCTCTCGATTTGAACATTGCATATTAAATTTAAGTGCAGGTTCTGAGCTTGTACCACCAGGAGCAGGATGCTCATTTGACTTGCTATGATGTAAACAATAACAGGAAAATTATAATGCTTGGCTTTAGAAAGTCTTGGACTAAGAAAGTCATCCTATGCATTTTATGAATGTGACCATGAATGAATGCTTAAGTCAGTTTTTCATTGACAAGACATTTTGTGAAATAAAGAAGTATTCAATAGGTAAAAGTGATTTTTATATGGAGAGATTTTTATATGATTTTTATATGGTAAAAGTGATTTTTATATGCACTGTGTAAAAAAGTTTAAAGAGTGATGGAGTCATTCATATTTAACAAAATCTTCAAAAGTCACTTGTGTCATGATCATATTCCTTTACTTTCCCTATGCATAATTAATCTGGGTGTTTGCAAATACTACATTAATTCACATCCTTTAGCTTGCTTTGCTATGGCAAAAGCAAAAGAGCTGCCTTTTTCTTGTTAATTCATTTCAGTTTCTGTTATCTCCTTGCAAAATGTTTAAGCATCTCATTGCAATAAAAAGAGTGTGATAGTATCTCAAATATAAAATATGCTTTAGAAGATTTTCAGG
>RJWT010040317.1:0-12516 GCA_004365215.1 Cuniculus paca
AAGACTGGGGTGACAAACTAAAAGTGGACGAGGAGACTTGGAATGGCACTTTAAGGGTTTAATGTCAGGTAACATTGTGTCTGCGGCTGGGGCTGAAGAAGACGTGAGACAGTTATTGCCTGGCAGCTGCACATGGGTTTAAAGTAGTCACATTCCAGAAATGCAGGGTGTTAAAGCAAACACTCTAAACCCACTGCTTTTGTAACTCTCAGCAGTCCATGTGAGTAACATCAGAATGAAAACTTGTATAAGGTAATATTTATTTTGATAATTTTCCTTCTAAAAATTAAGGTTACACATACGATAAATTTAACATAGTAGAGATAACTAAAACAAACGTGGAAGGAGAGGAGTGCTTAGGGCTGTCACAGCAAGCATGGCCGTGGACGTGGCCTCTGAGCTGCCTCACACCTGGACTGTTGTGGCGTTTTATGCAGACTTTTTATTTGATTGCTTGTTTGTTTGAAAGGACAGTGAATTTTGCATTTGAAATGCTATTTTATCATTATGATGATATATTGGTATATGTTTCAAAATTTCACTTAATACATTTAAAAAATGATTGTAAGAGTATTGTGTCGTCTTGGTAGAAACTTTGGAAAGCATACATAAGAAGATGAAAATGAAATCACCCATAATTTCACCAGAGATAATTGCTCTGACTTTTAGGAAATGCATTATACGTATATTTAAAGCAAGAACACAGTCATGCATTTATAATTTGCACTTCTTCAATATATTTTGAACATTAGCCTATGCCACGTAACTTTGTTTTATTTTTAATGCCACAGACTTTCATTATATGAATAAATCAGTCAACTATTATTAACCTTTCAGCTCTGTGCTAATTTTCATCCATTATAAACATTTCTACAGATATTTTTATGATGAATACTTTGCACACATTTGTGATTTTGTTTCAAATGAACTTGTGGGTCAAATGTAATATGCAAAATTCTAAGAACTGTTTGATGTATTCTGCAAACCGTCCCCCAAAGAAAGTTACAGAATGATACTCTTTCCTCTAGTGTTTTGGTGTTTTCTCTGTTTCTCAACACTACTGATTTTTATTTCTTTTAAAAGAAATACTATGTGGATAAAATGCTTACATTTTATACACTTGTCCTCATTAGTTGTATGATTGATTTTGATTGTATCTTCCTTTTTATTTTTTTGTCTATTACTAGCTGGCCAAGGTAGTCTTCAGTGTTGTGCAGATGGTAAAGTGTTAGGCTTTAGTGAGCTGAATACAAAAATGACTATGCCATTTGTTTTTGTGGTTTGGTCAACTTCAGGGTTTACTTTTCACGGTCCCTCTTTATACAGCATCCCATAGAATTCTTTAAGTGAAGTATTCGTGTTTTAAATGGCAAGGAACTGAAAATCGATTTCACTGAGAGGTTCAAATCGTAGATGGAGTCCATGGTTTGTGCGTTTTGGAAAGGGCTTGCCTAAGTTCAGAATCCCATAAGCATGTATCACCTCGCATTGTTCTTGCTCCTTTCATCTGCGGATCAGGTGGGAATAAACAGAGTAAATGCAAATACTGCTGTTCATCATCCAGAATCCTTGGACCGGGAATGGAAATGGGCTTTCTAGTTCTAGTTCCGCACCCTCATCAGTTGGCAGAGAACAGCTTCAGATTTCCTGAGGCAACCTGGTGCAGCAGGAGGCTTTTAGACTTGAGGCTTAGTCATGTGGGTTTGAATCCTAACTCTGCCACTTACAAATGTAAATAGAAGGAAAATATACCCAACTGTGTGTAGCGTCAGTGTCACTAGCTCTCAGACAAGTTAACGTCAGCTGGCTCCTTGGACCATTGGAGGTCCCTTCCTTCCCTGCCTCTTCCTTTCCTGTCCCTTCCTTTCCTGTTCCTTGATGGCTTCCCCGGGTCACCCGTGTCCTTAGTTGCACAGAGCTGCCGAGAGCCTTTATCTACTGGTTAGTTGTTGTTTTCTCTGCTCACCATATCCTGGTTCCTCTTTGAGTTAGCGTTTTGAAGCATGACATATTAGGCTACGTCAGTTGAATTAAAGAAGCTCATGGTGCTGTCAGTGGTGTCCAAGCAAAGACCACCAGGAACACAGCTGTAACTGGAAATTGGACCCAGGGAAAGAGACCCCACAGTGAGGGGAAGCTGGGGCGCTCAGTGAGCGAGTGTATGGAAAGGACAGAGTTCCGGGACTGGATCTGGGGCAGGGCGGGGGAGGTTTCAGGAGGTGGCTTTGTTGGGACTGGGTGCTTTCAGAAACTGGCATAACTCCATAAATACATGACACAGTTCTGTCATCAGAAACTGATGACATCTTCAAAACACCTCCAAGGGACAAAAATAAAGTGAGGCTGAAAGCCGAAGCAGGGAGGAAGCAGCAGATACTCACCTCAACCACGGCGTGCTTGTGGTTGGCACGGTGGCCATGTCTTGCTCAGAGGAGAAGGCGAGGTCTGCTTGCTGTTTCCCTTGCTGTGTCGTGGTCACCGATGCTGGTGCCATGGAAGCCTTTGATGTGCAGCAGGCAGGCTACTCCCAAGGCTGATGTTGTGAACCCTGGGCCCTCTCTCAGTGTCAGGCAGCTTCCTGTCATTGCGGCGAACACCTGAGGAAATCACCTTAGGAAGGAAGGGCCTGTTTTGGCTGGTAGTCTCAGAGGATTTTGTCTGTGCTTGCCGGGCTGTCACTTTGGGCTGCGGTGACGCAGAACCCATGGCAGGAGTCCTCCGTGCAGGAGCTGCTCACCACAAGGTGACCAGGAAGAAAGGGAGAAGGAGGGCCTGGCGTCCCAAGATCCCAGCAGGCTGACTTCCACCAGTCCTGTCATCTGCAGGTTCCTACACCCCACAGCTCCCCACTCCAGAGCGTGACAGGGTGGAGGCCCAACGTTTAGCACAGCTTCTTTGGACTTTGGCGCCTGCCTTCCTTTCTTCTTCACCCTCTGTCTTCCCATAGGAAAGGCAATGGAGCTGTAGAGGCTGCCACAGCTTTCTGTGGTTGTGAGGACAAAGTCAAGGACATCTCAGACCCGTTGGCATCGTAGATCTGCAGAAGCAGCCTGGTGCTGCTAACTCTGGATTTCTCATCATGGGAACAAAAACACACCCTAATTTAAAAAATACACCCCCATTTTTTACCTGTAGCTGGGAACATTCCTAAGACTTAAGATTCATTATTTAGTAAACGAGTCACTCTGGCAGCTGAGTATTTGTGATGGCTCAGAACATATTCCACTAAGAACAAGTTCCACTCAAGAGGTAGAACTTGGCAGTGACCTTTTCTTCTCTTTAAAAATCAGACTTATGCTAGGTGAATGTTCTTTCTGCGTCCTAAGTTTCAGATGTAGTTACCTTTTGAGCTTCAGAAACTGCTTTTAAAAAAGCCTTAGAAACCATCCAGATTAGCTCGGCAGAAGAAAATGTGGCTGCGTCTGTGGACTTGATTATGCAGCTGTAAGCCTAATTGCTGGGTAATTGTGGCTTGGCCCTTGCAGTGGCTCCTGTGCCCACTGGGATGTGATTGGTTGGTTTTAATGTTTATTGACCTAGAGGTAAAAGAGCTCCTGTCCTCCTAGGGGGGACGATCCCCTGGTTTCTCAGTGCCACGGTGGTTAGGTTAGACCTCATAGGACAAAATCAATGCCCACTGAAAACTGATAGCATGTTGGCAGGTACAGACAAGGATGTTGAATGGTTACTGCTAATATTCAGTGTGCAGGAAGTGAAACCATGGGGCTAATTGGAATCCAGAACATGCCAGATGCTAAATGTAGTTCTTAATGAATACATGACACAGTTCTGGGAAACTTCCTTTATTGATAGCAGGTATTTGTATATTTGAAGTTATGGCTGGGCCTGGTGGTGCATGCCTGTAATCCCAGCACTTGGGAGGCTGAGACAGGAGGATTGTTGTGAGTTGGGACCAGCCTGGGCTACAAAGTGAGCTCAAGGCCAGTCTGAACAGCATAGGAAGACCCTGTCTCAAAAAGATAAGGGCTGGGAATTTAGCTCAGTGGTGTGAGCGCCTGCCTGGCAAGCCCGAAGTCGTGAGATCAATCCCCGGTGCCAAAAAAAAAAAAGAAATTATGTGCCCCTGGGTGTGGTGGTGCACAGCTATAATGCCAGCACTCTGGAAGGCTGAGGCAGGAGGTTTGCGAAGTTAGAACAAGTCTGGGCAATTTAGAGAGTTTGTGAGACCCTGTCTCAAAATTAAAAAAATCTCAATGAGAAGACCTTGGGTGTAATCTCCAGTAACACACACGTACACGCACACAAATGTTCCTGTAGTCAGAATGAATTTTACTCTATCCGTCAACTGTTAATTACTCTACAAGTGCTTGTTTTAAAAATCTCCAGCAATTTATAAATAGTAGGCAAAAAAAAATGTTCAAGAAATACTTGAAAATGTGTGGAATTTGGGCACAGCAGAATAGTTTAGCCTCTGAGATCGATGGTGACAGTATATAACAGCAAGATAGTTCACAACAGGATACTTATGTCCCACACTTGAAATGGTTCTAAGAGGCTGACTTTTCCCCCTGTTTTTGGAGACAGATGACAAGCGCATTCCAAGGTGCTGCGTGGTCCCAAGTGGGTTCGTTCCTGTGGGTCTGTGCTGATCCTGTGGGGTCTGCATGGTTCACACTACAGACTTCACTGCTGTTTCCTGTGTGCTTCTGTATGGCGGGACTTGCAGAGCTTTGCTTAAGAGGAACTTAGGGAATCCTCCCTGCGTCGCCCTGTTCGGCGTGGTCATCGCTCTGCAGACTTCTCAGACTTCCTTGAACTTGTGTTTCTGCAGGTGGTTTACTTTCTGACAGGGACAGGAGCTCTGCACTGGAGAAGATATCATAAAAGAGAGAAGCGTTCCAGCTTTTCTTATTTTGAGATTTTGGCTACTCTTGATCTTCCTACAAAATTAAGTTTTGGCAAAGTGTGTGTTTTGAAGAACTTGTTTTTTTCTAAGAGAATAGATGAATGAAGCAGAACTGTCAATCTTTATTGAAAATGAATCTTACTGAGAACTTCTCTCTGCATCTGAGAGTCAGAAAAGGGGCTGCTGTGATTCAAAAGTAGATGCATTAAATTTGCTTTGAGAACCAGGGAAGGGGGTGAACTTCCTTCTTGGGACTGATGGTTAAGATAGCTGTGGTGGAAGAAGTAGGAGGACAGGACACGAGTTCGTCCCTGGCCAAGCGTGGGTGTTCCTCGAAAGACTGCAGAACAGTGTGGAATCTTGGGGTTTAGCGAGTGCGTTCTCCTCAGTCTCAGGATGGTTCTTCTTCCTCTCCGGACCTGCAGAGTTTGCTCGGAGTTGGACCCCACGGCACCAAGTGGCTCCCGCAAGGCTTAGGCTGTGTCTGGAGTCAGTGACCCTCAGGCAGCGAGCCTGCCCTCCTTGCCCCCGCGGCTCCCTGTTTAATGCACACTCACTAAGTGAACGAACAACGAGGCACTGAGGAATTTTCACAAACATGGTCATTAGCTAAGACTGAAATTTCAGGAACCTCACTGAGCATAGAAAAAAGACGGCTTTTGTTTTCTAGTGTTGCTGTAACAAACCATCCCAAACAGGGACTTAAAAAAAGATGCATTTCTTCTCTTGTCAGTCTTCTAGGTCGGACTCGGGTTATGCGTCTCACTGTGTGAGTCAAGGTGCTGTCAGGGATTCATTCCTTTCTGGGAGTTGCAATCGCATCTTAATAAACTGAATGACTTCTGCAGGAGCCCCTCTGCCATGCCGCGCCTCAGGCTCTGGGAACCGGACCGCTGGCTCCCGAGGCTGTTCTCACCAGCTCGAGAGGCGAAGGGCACTGCGTCTTCCTGGAGATGAGCAGTGAAAGACCGAGGGACAGGAGCAGAGCTGGCCGACAAACTCGGTTTACTTTGTTCTTTGACCGAGAGGTAGATGACATGTTGAGCCTTCGCTGTGGGCAGTCATGACCATGTGGCTGACTTCTGGCCAGCAGGAGTTATGCCTGCCTCTCCATGCCCTACCCATAAAAACCTCGAATTCAGTCTCCAGGCCTTCCTTTTCTGTCCTCTGCCCTGGGACAGGGAGGGGTCTAGCAAGGAGCTCTGAGGGATGTGGAGTTTCTAGCCAGAAGCAGCCGGATCCCTGTGTGGGACTGAGACCTCCACAAAGCACACTTAACTGTGATTTGCATGAGAAGTGTGTGTGTGTGTATGTGTATGTATTGAGCTGCTGAAATTTGGGAGGCATTTGCTATGGCAGATGTTGGTCCTGCGAGTGTCTTTACCAGATGCAATAAAAAAACTGGTGAATGACGCTGCCCAGTGCCATCCATCAGAAAGGCAGAGTTATAAAAACCTGACACTGTGTCCTCATCCACCTTATTCACCAGGCCTGGCACTGAGTGGCTTATGTTCTTCCCAAGGTCAAATTGACCATGAAAGGAAATATTTCAAATTGACTCAGGATATCGAGACAGCCATGACAGTACCACTAAAGATGCTGATGAAAGAGGACTTCTAGAACTGCTCCAGAAAGTGGCAGGAAGGGTGGGATAAGTGTGTTTGAAAGGAGGAGGGTTATTTTGAGGCTGATTCATGACGTTGTGCATTTCACTCTAATATATTTTAAAAATTTAAACATTTGATCCCACTTCCTCTGTGCTGTGGGGGGCATTAGATTGTTAGTCTGATTTTAAGTTTTCTTGGGGATTCCAATGAGCTGCTAAGGTCGAGGACCAAAACTCTAGGACAGGCAGTATTTTTCTGCAAAGGGCCAAGTAGTAAATATTTTTGGCTTTGGTGTTGGGAGTGATGCCAGCTCTTTGTCCAGTGTTCAAGTCTGCTACCATCCGATGGAGGTGACCAGGGAGCCCCCAAAGCATTGGCTGTGGCCGGGGTGCAGGAAGACTTCTGGAAACAGGAAGTGGGCTGGTAGAGACCTGCAGAAGGAAGGGTGCTGATTCTAGGCTGGTGATTCTCCAACTTTGGTTCCCAGAACTCCTTAACTCTTTAAAAACTACAGAGGATCATCCAAGTTTTTATGTTGTATCCAAGAGTTAACCTTATGAAAATTAAAACAGAAAAATTTTAAAAATTAATGAACTGAAAATAACAATAACACATCCATTTTACTATATCATAATATATTTTATGATAATTTACCAACTATTAATGAAAACAATGGCATCATTTTATACTTGGGTTTTGTAAAAACTAAATCGTCGATCTTCATAAAAGACATCTAGAATGTTGTTTGCCTCTTCATTCAGTACGTCGCGACGTTAGTTGATGCTCTGAAGAAAATCCAGCCTTCCATGGATGTGTATTGAAAGATGACACTCCTTCTTTTAAAGGAATAGTTACAAATCTTTTTAGATAATAGTAAATATTCTGATACTACATCATAACGCAACACCTGATAATTTTTTTTTTCCTTCCTTCCCCACCTCTACTGCTTGCTCTTTCTTTCTCTGTCTCTCTGTCTCTGTCTCTGTCTCTCCCCCACCCCTTCCTTCTGCTGGGGAGTGAACCTGGGGCCTTGTGCATGCTAAGCATAAGCTCTGCCACTGAGTAAAGCACTAAAGTCATCATTTATTAGAAGTTTATTGTAGTGTAGAATCTGAAACCATGATTATGAACTTTTCACATTTTATTCCATTATAATCCATTGCCATGTTTGCATTTTAGATGAATCATTTACCTACGTGTGGCTTCCTAATATCTTGTGTTAGATACCTGGCAAATACTGCTTCGCTGACTTACGCAGTTGCACATTTCACTATATAATATTTTTAAAAAGTCTCATCTGTTAACATCACCACTAAGCTCACCATGAGAGTCTTTAAGTATTCAGAAGCTGTCAAGCTCATGATGGTGGAGACAACTTCTCAAAATTTTAATTTTTACTTGAAACCTCAAATTTTGTCATTGGCAATAAAGACTGTCAGGTTGCCTTCAAGTGACAGGCTCATTTCATTTATTTTCAAGAAAATGACTGCCAAATTCCCAAGTGTGAGTAACCATATTTTGTTTATCTCTTGTTCTTTCAAGAAAAAAATGGAGTTCCATGAAAAAGAGATGAGTTCAGTTTGCAGCTCAAACAGTGGCACGGTGCCTCTCCTCAAGAGAGCCATCATGCTCCGTATGCATCCCCAGGGCTTACAGGTTCTTTCCTTCTGGTCCCACTGAATATTAGAAAGATCTAGATGCCAGGGTTTAATAAAATAGATTTTTTTTTGTCTTTTTGAGACAGGGTCTCATTATGCAGTTCAGGCTAGCGTTGGGCTCACTTTGTAGCCCAGGCTGGTCTTGAACTCATAAAATAGATGCTTTTGACTATTGCGTCAAGGGCTTCTTAAAGTGAAACTTGTTTTTTAAGCTGTGAGAACATGCTTAAGAAAATGATCCAGTATACAGTATAGCACAGTACTATGACACGAAGACACAATTTAGTCACATTGTCTTGATTTGTGCTAAAGCACCAGCAGGATCACTAGTGTATATGAACACAGTAAAAAAAATGTCACTGGTATCATTAAAATAATTTTAACTGTTGAACTCAGCAAAAGTACCTCTGAGATTCGCAGGGTTTTGCAGACCACACTTTGAGAACCATTTCGGTAGGAGACATCTTTTTAAAAGCATTAGCGTCAGTTGTGACAGCTGTTGTGGACTGCCTTTAGTAAGGTGCTTCAAGGAAGCAATGAGCTCAGGAAGAATTGGCCAGTTTTCAAACTGGGTTGAAAACAATAGAACAAGTCCAAAAACTTTTAATGAAAAATGGTCGGAGATTCAACTGCTTCCAGATGGGAAATGGAGCCATAAAGACTGAGTAAAACTTTTTAGCTGAAAAACATGTCTTGGTTGCATGGCAAAGATCAGATTAAGGGGGAAAGAGAGATGGAGAGAAGAAGAGAAGACTTGAGAATGACATAGGCAGGCAAACAACAGATGCCTGCCAAGGTTTTGAAGCGCTCGTGTTGTTGAGGAGTCTGAAATACCAGATTTGAACACCTTTGATTGCTTGCGCTTGAAAATTGCCTCTTGGCTCTGAAACGCTTGATTCTGTATATTTTAAAGTGGCCAAAAGGGAATAAACAATAAAAACTAAAGGGAAGGGCAGAGGGCCAAGGAAGAAAGGGTCAAAGGAATTATTCCAGAGAGAAAAATTAAAGTTTAATCAAAAACTCACTTTCTCCCCAGCATAGGGGGCTTTGTTGTAAGTTTAGAACTGCAGGGAACTAGCAGTGGACATCATGTGTCCCAGCATCACCTTTTTTTTTTTATTTTGAAGAGAATATAACCAAACAAAATAAAACAGAATAGAGTCAATCACAACAAAACAATGAACATGCTACATGACTTCAAAACAGGGTAAAAGGCAATCAATAATGGCTATCATAATGCTTCTTATTATCTGCATTATACCTGCCCATACCATCAGGCATAAATAAAATCAAACAAAATAGAACAGAATAAAACCAGTAAAAAAAACAAAACAAAACAAACAAAAACAAAACAATGTAAGCAATACAGAGCTTCAAGATACTAGTAAAACAGCAGTGGCTACCATAGTGCTTCTTGTTATCTTCAGAATAGTTGCCTACACCTTCAGATATAATACAATGAAACAACATAGAATAGAGTAAAATCAATCAAAACGAAACAATGAAAGCAATACAGGGTTTCAAAACAAGATAATTGGAAATCCTCGATGGCTGCAATTATATATTTTGTTATCTTTGAAATAGCTGTCCAGGCCATCAAGTATAATAAAATCAAAACAGAATAAAACGAAACTAATCAGAGCAAAGAAGACAATACGAATTTCAAATCATGATAATAGATTAACAATGGCCACCTCCTTCCGTTTTTAGATAATTCTTCCCCTTTGACTTTCCCAATATGTATTGTGCATTTTGGATCCCACTAACTCCTTTAGTTTGTTATACTAGGGAGACAACATGAAATTCACCCATGTGACTCTGAACCATTTCATCCATGAGCATGATCTCAAGTTGCCTCCATCCACCTACAAGAACCTTGAGGTTATCTTCCTTTATAGCTGAGTAGGTGTCCACCACATAAAATGTCGTGTCTTTCTTACCCATTCTGCAGTTGGTGGACAGCTACCCCTACTTTTTTTCTGGCTCCCTGTCACATAGGGCATTGTTCTCTCTCCTCTGACTTTCAGTCTGTGAACTTTCTTTCTAGTTAAATGTGTTTCTTGTATAGAGCATACTGATGGATCCTGTCTCCTGATCCACTCTGCCTGTGTCTCTTTCTGTTGGTGCATTGAGGCCATCTACATTAATGGTTATGGCCCTCTTGCACCGCGGTGTCTCTGCCACCGGGAGCTGCACTTGCAGCTGGACTGTCCCTGCACATGGTTGCAGGAGCAGCAAGTCCCTAACCACACTCCACCTTCTTTCCTCACACTGCCTGCCTCACACAGTCCGCTGGGGAGCCTGAGCCCTCAAGAGGTGGTGGGGCTGCTGCACAGAAGAAACCTGGAGCAGACTCTGTCCCACTACTTACACTGGGTTGTGGCACGTGGAAAGCGTAAATCTTTATTGTGCTCAGCAACGGAGACTTTTCTTGTGATGTTCTTGTTATAGGACAGACTGCTCCGAATAAAATGGAGGCTTTTCCACTGAACTTTATATGAAAATAATTTTGATCTGATGGGGATCTGAACTAAGGCAGGGGCAAAAATAACAATCTTTGAAGTAAAATCAATATACCATCATAAACTGGTGATATGTGACAGAACACGGGAGAGCAAGGAGTCTGGGATGTGTTCTAGCTTTCTGTCCTGGGCCAGAGTGAGCAGAAGTCAGGGAAGGTCCCAGGTGGGGTTATCTACTTGGCAGGGGCGGTGTGCAGGCCAAGAGCTTGGGACGGAGGTCTTCAAAGGAGGTCTGTATAGGACTGTCGGCGGCTCTTAGCACTGCTTGGAGGGATGGCAGGAGGAGTGGTAGGGGAAATTTGTTGCAAAGACAGTTTGGAGAGAGAAGAGCTCAGAAGTCACTTGACCACAGAAAGAGTAGAATCTACAAAAGAGAATGATAACACCCAGAAAAGAATAATGACAGAAGGACATAGGTCACAGAAACCAAATGACAGCAGGTGTGGTGGCACACACCTGTAATCTCAG
Source organism: Cuniculus paca (assembly GCA_004365215.1). Taxonomy (NCBI): domain Eukaryota; kingdom Metazoa; phylum Chordata; class Mammalia; order Rodentia; family Cuniculidae; genus Cuniculus; species Cuniculus paca. Next base: position 11,123 of record RJWT010040317.1, read on the forward strand.
CACGCAGGAAGCTGAGGCAGGAGGATTACCGTGAGCTCAAGGCCAGTCTTGGTTATGAAGTGAGTTCGATGCCATCTGAACTACATAGTGAAACCCTGTCTCAAAAAGACAAAAACAAAACAAAAAGGAAACCAAATAAAAATACACTTATGAAATGGTAGTGTCACATATTACAAAGAAGGTGAATATAAGAATTATAAGCTTATTAGATTTGAAAATTGAAAGTACATGTCCTTAGCGCAGTTTCACTGGCGAATCCGGGTCATTATGTGATAAGTGTCTTTCCATTTTATGGATGGAAAATGTGAGAAGCATTAAATCATGACCAAGGTCAACAGTGAGTGCAGGAGCTTGACTTTGAGCTCGTGCCTGTGGTGTGATAACTTGTGCTTCCCTCTTTCAAGCTGAGTCTGAAAAGCTCACTTAAGTATGATGCTGATTTGGACATAATTTTGAGCCCAGTATTGATACTACAGGTAAAGGAGGTTAACTGAAGTCACAGGATCAATATTTACTACTGGGGGAAGAGCATATGTGCTAACTCGCGTTCTGACACGTTTCCTGAGAGAGGGTTCTCTGTCACTCTGCTGTCCCCCAGCCCCACTCCCTCCATGTTTCCTTCTGAGTCAGCTTTCCCCCACTGCAGCACCGTTGGGGGTGATCAATGTGTAAAGAGCAAAGGTTGATACTGCGCACATGTTTGTAGTTTCAGCCCATGACTGGCCCACCATTTGGGGCCCTGTGGTGAGCAGTGTGTCGAGGCTCAAGAGTGAGCAAAACCTCAAAACCTCATTCCACTTCATGGCCGGAAGCTGAAGAGAGAGCAAGGAGGAGGCCAGGGTCGCATGGTCACCTCCAAGGACGTGTCCGCAGTGTGCCGCAGACCTCCCTTGGGCTCCAGCATCTCCCAGGGGCACGACTCCGGGGACAAAGCTTCAGGGGACATTTACAATCCAAACTGCCACTCTTCCTTCCTACCCTTTTCTTTAAGCTGACGATATTGTCAAATAGGAGTTGAATTTTATGAATGGCTATATCAATGTATTTTTCAAACTGAAGATATTTTAGTTTTAGAGCACAAAATATATCAGTCTTCTAAAATACCTTCTTCCTCACACTGTAATCTTTAGGCTGATTGATAGAACCCTTTTTCTCTTGTAAAACTTAATTGGCGGGATCAAAGGCAACAAGAATTTAATAGTCACCTTTACGTCTACCAGATGCCTTGTTAGCACTCCAGTATCATGCCAAACCAGCCCCAAACAGAGCCAAATATTTTAAACAGATCTGCCCTCTGATTTTTTTCTTTACCAAGCATAAAGGTTTGATGTTTCCTTGGGTGCTGTCATAGAGTACTATTTCAAAATAAGCTCTTCAGCAAATTAAATGGAGGC
>RJWT010040318.1:0-12524 GCA_004365215.1 Cuniculus paca
TTTTCAGACAGCAGCAAGAAGCAGAATTTCTTCTTTGTTTTTAATGATTTTCCTTCCTTATGAGTAATCTTTTCTCTCTCTCTCTCTCTCTCTCTCTCTATATATATATATATATATACATATATATATATATATATAATTTTATAAACATGAACTGTGGCAAAGGCATATTGAGAGTTCTTGCAGATGTGGACCTTTTTTATTTTCAGACCAACTGAGGGCCCACTGTTCAGCTTGCTGTGCAGACCATCATTGCAGGAGGGCTTTGGCCAAAATAACTTTATACAAAGTGACTACAGCATATCTAGCTTGTTTGACTCCATTCCTAACAGTTACTTCCATTCGTAAACAGGGTGTACGCAGCATCTGTCAGGGTGCCCACCTTTAAGTCTGTTCACTTGAGAACAGCACATCAGTTAGTGCCAGGCAGTCATGGTCTGGAAGGCCAAGCTTGGTGCACAGGTACAGGACAGGATTGAGTGGTTTACTGCCACAAGAGTCAGGCAAGGAGTTTTGCGTAAGAGTCCTTGGTACTGGGTGACCCAGCTACTGGAGAGCCAGCAATCTCCACAGTTATTCAGGAGGTCCAGTACAGCATGTGGTACCTGGCTGGTTAAGTCTTAGCCTAAGGAGAGCTTGTCAGCTCTTGATCAGGACAGTGGTTGTTAGAGCATGGAGGCAAGGGGGCAAACACTTAGCAACTGGATCCAAATGTCTGGATAAGTAGGCCACTGAGCACTCCAAGGGGGTGACAATTCAAGTAAGCATTTATGAAGCCACATGTTGTCATTTATCAACAAATGAGTTGAATGGAGAGTCATATCTGGAATTCCCAAGGCTGGAGCTGTAGAGAAGGCCTTTTTAATGTCATTGAAGACTTTTTCTTGTTTTGAGTTTCAGTCAAAAGTGTCAGAGTCTTTTCCAGACAAGGTATCATATAGGAGCCTTGCTTTTTCTGTGAACCCAGGGATCCAGATTGTGCAGAGCCAGCAACTCCAAGGAACTTTTCAGAGTTTCTTTCTCATGGTTGGGACTGGATGGAACAGGTGACCTCTTTTTTTTTTTTTTCATCCAAAGGCATGGTGTCCCTGATTTAAGTCAAATTCCAGATACCTGACTTTTTGTTTGCAGATTTGTGCCTTTTTGCAACATACCTTGGTAGCCAATTTCTGTCAGATGTTGCAGCAGAGCTTTTGCTCCTTCCAGCAGACAGCATGGGTGTCATTAGCCAGAAAAAGATCATCAACGTATTGGAGAAGGGGGCAATGATATTCTGTGCTGCGGAAACTAGCAAGGTCAGCTGTGAGGGCTTCTCCAAAGAGGACAGGCAAGTTTTTGAATCACTGGGAAGGTGAGTCCAGGTCAGTTGACTTTTGAGTCCAGAACTGGGGTCTCTTCATTCACAGGTGAAGAGGGGTTGTATTACAGGAGTCAACAGAAGGCAAAAAGCATCCTTTAGGTCCAGGCAGGTATACCAGCAGCCCGTGGGTGGCAGAAGACCGAGGAGAGAATATGGTTTGGGACTACAGGATGGAAGGCAAACACGGTGGCAATGGCAGCTTGGAGATCCTGAATTTGACAATATTCCCCATTGGGTTTCTTTACAGGAAGGAGAGGTACATCCCAGGGTGATTGACAGTCTGTGAGTATTCTGTAGTACTGAAGTCTCTGGATGTGTGGTTGAATTCCTAGTTGAGCCTCTCGTGGCGTGGAGTACTGTTTGATGCAGGCAGGGGTTGCTGAGGAATGAAGTTCCACAATCAGAGGCAGGTGGCTGATGGCCAGTCCAGGGGAATCTTCAGCTCTAACTTGGGGAAAGATAGTCTTGAGAATTTCTGGGTTGCTTTTATCTGGGTGTCCATGAGTTGCCATTCTTTTTCTCAGGGGACACAGCAAGCAGGAAATGCTGTTATGGAGCTGGAAGGGACAGAAAAGCTGACTCTCCCAGAAAGAAAGTGATAGTGGCCCCTAACTTCGAAAGGATCTCTCTCCCCAGGAATAGGGATTGGGCACTCCAGCAAGAAGAGGAATTCATGCGTGATTTGATGTCCTCCCAAGCTGCAATGCAAGTTCGTAGCTGGCAGAAGGGGTGAGAGGCAGGAGTCCCAGTTACCCTTTTCTTGACAGACGAGCAATAGGTTGGGTAACTACAGGGTGTTCTATTCCACTGTCAACCACGAAAATCATAGCTTGGGCCCCTAATATGGACATGGACTGTGGGCTCCTGGTGGCCCAGCTGAAGAAGAGAGCCCAATCTGGCCTGGTCAAACTTTTGAGAATCCTTGTCTTTTAGTATGAGTGGGCATTTATATTTCCAGTGTCCTTAGCCCTTACATCTTGCACAGTGGTCTTTGGAAAGAGACTACAGTCATCTACCAGACTGGATTTTCTTGTGGATATCAGGTGCTGCTTGTGCAATGAAAGTTGTATGTGCCACGTGTAGATTTTCTGAGGCTTCAGGGTCAAAAGGAGTGTAGACCCTGCAGGCTTCTCACAGTCTCATAAAAGTCTGAAAGGCTTTTATCAGACCTCTGGGTAACAGCAGTAACTTTTGACATCTTGATACTTTGAAAAGGGCTTAGTGATATCTGTGGATTGCTTTCTTTTTTTGCTGGAGTGGTGTAATCCTAGGATGGGTGACCTTTAGGAAGGGCCATGGCAACCCGTCCATCAGGGCTTACAGTCCATGAAGGACTCCCTTTAACCAGTTTTTTTTTTTTCTCAGTCAAAATGCGGTGACATTTCTGTGTTGAATAGACTCAGAAGGAGTTGCTGATAGTCATCCCAAGTAAGCATTAGATGATGCCACCTGACCAGGACAGTTGTGTAAAGGCAGCTATAAAGCAGAAGGGTAGGGTGGAGAGGGCCTTTGTGGCTAACCACAGGCAATGACTGATTGAACTCTCTGGAATTGGGGGTGGAAAGGCAAGCCAGCATAATTTCAGAACTGCAGGGCAGGAGGTCTTTAGCTGGTGGAACTATAGGTGCTGGCAGCAGCTGCAGCAGCCAGTAATGGGTGACAAATCTGCCATGAGGAATCATCAGGAAGAATGGGTTTTTGTGCAGGTGCAGATCTGGTTTCACTTTAACTCCATAATCACCAGAAAAGTGCTTTTAAAAAAGTTCTTTAGGACACATTCCAGAATTGTAAGCAGTGATTAATTAGATCCCATCCTGACTCCCCACGTATATGCAGTGTTCCCTTATCCAGTGATGCAAGAGACAAACAAAGATGCATAAAGGACCAGTCAGATGCTTGCCTGGCTGCTCCCCTCTTGGGGACAAAGTTTTGTCTTAGCAATAGGCACACCTGTATTTTCCTAGGCCAGGTCAGTGACCCCATCACAGAATGTGAATCACCTTTGAGCCATGTAACAGACCACAGAACCGCAGGACAAGCCCACTGAAACTGTAGCTAAAGCTGTGGAGCTACACAAATGACCATTTGCAGCAGCTGGATTCACCAGGGATGTTGTACATTCACTCATTCATTCAGATGTTAAGACATTACAACCTCCACTCAGAAAAAAGAAACTCATTCCATTCTTGACTTAGGACAGGCTGACTACCAGGAAAGCAGAAAAACCCAGGATGGCCTGTGATTCAGAAGTCTAGATGGTTTCATTTCATTCTCCTTTAAACTAGTGATGGAGAGATGTGTGTCCCAGTCCATGTCTCAGAGGCTGTGGAGGGGACCTCCGAAGTCAGTCAGATGGGCACACCTCCCTCTGAGTGCTACTGGGATGTGGAGTGGTGGGGAGACCTGTCTCCACGACCCACCCCAGGGCTGTGCAGGGGCTGTAGCTGTCTTTTCTCATTTCCCAGCCAACATACCAGAAACTGTTACAGGAAAAATTGAGTCAATGGTAGCCAGGAGCTCAGAAGAAAAGAAACTTCACTGATGCTAGCAAACCCCAGAGGAGTTATCTTCAAAGTCTGAAGTGGTGATTACAGAGAGCTTGTCTTATTTATAAGGTGGTAGAGAGAAGTTACAAGAATGAGATAAGCTTTTAGCTGAAGGTTATGGTACAATGCGTATCTGTGGTAAGCATAGTTGTATATAGCAAAGTTGTTTTTAGCACATTCATAGAAGTTTCAATTTGATCACAAATTGCATGATTTAGCTGAGTTCAGTGAACAGAATGACTACAGCTTTGTTGAGCAAAATTGCTGCAGTTAGGGGTCAGGACTTCTACTTCACCAGAACTGAGAAAAGGCATGAAATAAAAACTGGACTTATATATCCTTTACTGTAGATTATCTTCATTTAAGGACCATAAAAATCTAAGTAAAGTAGTTCTCTTCAATAATTAAGTGCAAACAGTCCAAGAAGTTTGAAGAGTAAGTCATCTTAAGAAGCTTCACAAATATGTGTGAAAACTGGGATGGTGATATAAGTTATTTTAACAGGATTTTAAAAGAACAAAAATGGCTAAAGGATTCAATTTTACTTCTCCAAAAGAATATTTCATGAAAAGCAGTTTATGAACAAATAATAAGTTTGAGAAACCTTACACTAGACTGTCATATTCATGGGTCACAATGTTAGTTATAAGCAAACCAATGACCTTGAGACCTCTTTGAAATAAAAAACATGACCACAATCCTGCTTAAGACGTATTACTTGAGTTTTCAAAACTTACTTGACTTTGGAACCCATTTTTCTCATGATATATAACAACAGCATATAAACTAGTGATTTATGTAAAAATATTTTGAGAAATACTGGCCTCACTGTTAGGACCTTAAATAATTAGGTAAGACACAGAACTGAGAGGGTATACCAGTCAAGGAGAAATGCCATGCACAAGGACAAGATGAGGGGAATTTGACAGGTAGTAAGTATACCAGACTTAAAGACTAATTTAAACTATGTTTTTTCTAATATCTCAAGGATATCAAGAAAAAGAGCAACAATTTTTTAGCACTTAAGTTACAACAAAGACAAAATAAATTGATATTATCTGACTTAATTTTAATTATAGATCTTGGAACATTTAAGTGTATTTAATAACTTTAATATTTTCTTTGCAAGAAACAACTTACATTTATACACAGAAATCCTCAAATGCTAACTTGGATTACTTGCATAGAAAATAACATCAAAATAACTAATACTCCCTGAGCTGAGAATTTGACATATGCTTCTGGAAAGAATTTCTAAATGCATTTATAAGGCTTCCACCTCTAGCATGTTCAAATGAAAAACAGCTCTAGGAGTCAGGAAACAAAACCTGTAAAAAGACAGCTCGAGGGCTAAAGACAGCACTACCACACTGACATATGCCATATGCTTTCTTCATATGCTACCCTGAAAGTAGGCCAACAAAACATACAGAAATGCTACTTTATTTAGGATTATGATCTCAGTCATGCTTCTTCTGTATTCCCCACAGGGTAGGAAATAGAGATCAAAGTGGCAATCTAGTGGGAAGGAATTCTTAAATTACTAAAACTTTAAGAAATCATGCATGATAGACTAAAAATTCCTTTAAAAAAAAAAAAGAGTAAGATGTCCCCGCATGCACTCCAGCAGCCATTGGGAGACACTGTCCACAGGAAACCAGCTCGGTAGGGAGGCAGCTGCCAGTCCTGCCCCTGCACACGCCTCAGCCGCCCTCCAGACATTTCCACCCCAGGTCGCCAGCAAGGGATGGGAAGCTGGCCCTGCACCAGTGCACCCAGTGGCCACTATTGGCTACCCATAGTCAGGACTGGCCAGGAGACCCTGTCATGCTCCAGAGAAATTCTGGCCAAAGTATAAAGTGACTGGGACCCCACTACCCACTTGTTTGGAAGAATCCTGGAAAATGTCAAGATGAAGAAGCAATAAGCAGTCCCTGGACTCCAACTCAAGTAGAGCAAGTCCAGGAGATGAAAACATAGAAGACATTGGGAGTTGCACACCTGAAGTTTCTGAAGTGATGGCAACTGAAGTAAAGAGACAATTCCATGAGGCTATAAAAGAAATTAAGACAGAAATACTATCTCAGATAAAAGAAGAAATGAAAAACATAATAAAGGAATTGCTAAGCATCTCTAAAGAAGACATAGATAAAGAAATAGAGGAACATAGGAAAATGAGGGAAACCATGAATGAACAATATAAGAGATTCAAATGCATGAAACAAAGAGATACCCATGAAATTAAAAACTCCACTGAAAGCTGGCAAAACCATTTGAAAGAAACTGAAGACAGACTTTCAGAACTTGAAGATAGGTTTGCAGCTGGTGATCTTGAAACGAAAGACCTCTTAAAAATAACAAGGAACTAGGAAACAACATTTCAAGGACTGCAAGACAATGCAAAGCAAAATAATTTAAGAATAATAGGTGTCAGTGAAAAAGCAGGGGTCAACCCAAATAACATTAAAATTCTATCTACAGAAGTAACAGCAGAAAACTTCCCAAACATGGGAAAAGGACGTGATATTCAGATAAGTGAGGCATACAGAACTCCAGCTAACCATAACCAAAATAAATCTACACCCAGACATATAATAATCAAGATCCCCAAAATTCATTACAAGAACAGAATATTCAAAGCTGTTAGAGAAAGATACAGATCACTTATAAAGAAAACCCATCAGAATCACGACAGACTTCTCAACACAAACCATCAAGTCAAGAAGAGCTTGGAGTGAAGTATTTCAAGTCCTGAAAGAAAACACCTTCCAACTCGGACTCATGTACCCTGCAAAACTATCTTTCAAAATTAACAGAGAAACACGATACTTCCATGACAAAGAAAAACTGAAGAAATTCATGAGTGCCAAACCAACCCTACAAAGAAAACTGAAGGACATTCCAGAGATTAAAAAAAAGATCACAGTTCCAGGAACAGCAGCAGAGGGGGATCATTGAGTGGGGCAGACAACTGAATAGAGGGGAAAAGTAGACAGCCAACGACAGGAAAATAGCATGGCACGGACGAGCCACTGCATGTTGGCCATAACCATTAATGCAGATGGCCTCAATTCACCAGTAAAAGGAAACACACAGGAAGAGTGAATCAGGAGACAAGATCCATCAATATGCTTTATTCAAGAAACACATTTAACTCAAAAGGAAATTCATAGACTAAAAGTCAAAGGAGAAAAAACAATGCTCTGTGACAGGGAACCAGAAAGTAGTGGGGGTAGCTTGCCCATCAGCTGCCCAATAGGTAAGAAAGATACAGCATTTCCATACAATGGAAAGCTACTCAGCTATAAAGAAAGATACCTTGAGGCTCTTGTAGGTAATTGGACACAACTTGAGATCATGCTCATGGGTAAAATGGTTCAGAATCACATGAGTGAACACTGTGTTGTTTCCATAGTACAAAAAACTAAAGGAGTTAGTGGGATCCCAAATGTACAATAGATGTTGTGAAGGTGAAAAGGAAGGAGATGTCTACAGAGGGAAGGCAGTGGTCATTGTTCATATATTATCTTGTTTGAAACCCTGTATTGTTTTCATTGTTCTGTTAGTTTTGTTTTATTATATTATGTTTTGTTTGATTTTATTATATTTGATGGCATGGACAGCTATTTCGAAAATAACAAAATGTATTATAGTAGCCATCACTGATTTCCTATTATCTTGTTTCAAAGCCCCATATTGCTTCACCTGTTTTCTTTTGATTGATTTATTCCATTTTGCTTTGTTTGACTGTATTGTGTCTGATGGTGTGAGCAGCTGCTTTGAAGATAACAAGATGCATTATGGTAGCCACTCTTGTATTCCTATTGTCTTGTTTTGATTTCCTGTATTGCTTTCATTGTTTTGTTTTGATTGGTTTTATTCTGTTCTGTTTTGTTTGATTTTTATTATGCCTGATGGTAAGGCCAGTTATTTTGAAGATAACAAGAGGCATTATGATAGCTATTAATGATTTTCTTTTATCTTGTTTTGAAGTCTTGTATCATGTTCATTGTTTTGTTTTGACTGATTCTGTTTTCAGTTTTACTCTATTCAAAATAAAAAAAGAGCAAAATGTGACAGGCTTTTAATATTTTCATTCTAAATAGTTCTCTAAGTTCAGCAAAAATAAATAAATTCCTAGAAAGTTTTAGCAATTGCCTTGCTTTTGTTTAATAAAGTGACTTTTAAAAAAAATCTGTATTATTCTATGACTAAAATGCATCCATCCATGCTCCTAAAATGTATTTTACAAAATTTCAAAGAAAATGTACTAAAGTTTTACCTTTGCAAGCACTGCTGCATTTATTCATTTTGAACACAAAAAACTTTGGAAAAGAAAAAAATTAGCTTGCACCTCACTACTGAAAAAGCATATGAAACAATTCTTGCTTCTTAGTACCAGTGCAGTTCTAAAAAGTATTTGGTACTATTTTCTTTTTTGATAGTCAAGTGCAAACTGTTGAGGGTACCAAAAGGAATCCAGAGAAGAGAATGATGAATACAATTCTGGAAAGACTCTATGGGACCTGTTATCTGAAGGCCATGTTGTGGACAAACAGCTAAATTCTTAAGAGTTTTTTAAAAAACATTTGATGCTTAAACATGAAAAATATTATTTCAGGTTTTGGTTTACAAATTGTGTGGTAAACACCTTGTGCACCCACCAAAGAAAGTAAAATCCACTAAAGCATCTAAAAAGAAAGTTTTAAAAGGAATCACATCGTTTTTAGATTTACAAACTGGTATTTATTAATATTCAAGACTTTTAGAGAGTCTTTAAATTTAAGGTTTTCTGTAAGGTCACAGGAATCAGTCTGTAGAAAAAACAACAGGCTGGCAAGAAAGACTACGTAGTGCATAGGAACGCTTGCTGGACCTGCCAATGCTTCACACATAGAATGACAAGTTGTTAGTTGGTTCTGCATTTCACCTTTCCCAATGTACAATGCCAGCATTCTATTACTCGTGGAAAACTGTTAAACTGGAAGGAGATGGCAGTAGAATTTCTTCTTTTATCATAATTGTATGGCAGGGCCATGGAATACTTCTGTTGCTATTCCGGCCCACCCTTCTCACACCTCACACATCCACTACAAATTAAATTAAAAAGTTTTTCTTTCAAAAACAACAATGAAACACATATATACACTTTTTAGAACTGCTTTGGTACTAAGAATTGAGAATAGTTTTATATGCTTTTTCAGTAATGAGGTGTAGGCTATTTTTTCTTTTCCAAAGTTTTTTGTGTTTAAAATGAGTAAATGCAGTTATGCTTGCAAAGGTAAAGTGAAGTTTGCCACTCATATGAATACTAGAAATAATTAAAAAAAAAAACCACTTAGAATGAGTGAGATTAAGTGACTAACCACTCATGTCAGTTGGTGGCAGACTGAGTTTTTTAATCATATCAAGATAGTGACTAATAAAATTATTTTTATTGAAGTTAGAAAAGATTCTTTAAGGAAAGGTGGATCTGAGAGGAATCTAAAAACTGTCAAAATGGAAAGCTTTTGATAGCTAAGTCAGCACTGGCATTAGTACTTATAGGAAGACAGGTAGGAGAAACTAAAAGATCTTCACCATCAAAGAAATTACAGCAATTTATATAGAATGGGAGAAAATGTTTGCAAATTATACATAAGAGACCTATATCTAGAATATAGAAAAAGTTCTTATAATTCATGAAAAAAATTCAATTTTTTAAAAAATGGGCAAATGATCTGAATAGATATTTCTCTGAAGATGATATTGATAGGAAATAAGGCAAAGAAACTCTCAACCTGCTAGATATCTGGTATGAGTTCATGTTCTCTAAATTGAGCAATGAATTTTAGGAACAACAGCAGTTAAGAGCAGAATATATTTATTGGGGGAAAGAAAACGTCTATTTGAGAGTCACAGAAATGGTCTCGAGTGGTTTGCTGAAGACCCTGCCTTTTGTAGGGATTTTTAACAGAGCAAAAGCACAAGGTGAGGTGGGTCCAGGGTGGGGAAAAATGGGAAATCACAAGGTGGGCATGAGGTAGAACAAAACAATGGTCAACCACCAGTAAGACTACTAGCATAATCGCTCAGGTAATTCTGATTAAATGAGGATCAAATGGGGAAGCAAGTCATGTTGAACAAGGGGCTCTACCTGGAGCAGGTGGGTCAGTGTCTCCCCCTACCTTTCCCAAGGAGATTGGTACCTATTTAGATATCAATCACTGCTGTTTATCTCTAGGGGAAGTATGCGGGTTCATCTTTTGTCTTGAGGTCTGGCTCTCACAGGATGTGCCTCCCCAGTTACAATGGATCCCATCTTCTTCAGCACTGGCTCTTTTGAGGGCCCAGCCCTGTCTGACTGCCTACAATATTTCTACCTATCTTAGCTGTCTAAAATAACATGTAAATAGCCAATAAGCCTAGGGAATGAAGCTCAGTATCATTATTCATTAGGGAAAAGGAAATCAAAATCACAGTGAGATATCATTTCAAATCCCCAACAAGTCAAAACAAAAAAGACGGTAGCAAGCATTGGTAAGAAATTAAATCTTCAAACAGATCTGGTGGGAAGAGAAAATCCTGCAGCTACTTTGGAAAAAGTGGCAGTTCCTCAAAAGGCTAAACATACAATTACAATATGACACAGCAATTATACTCCCAGGTATTATACCTGAGAGAAATGAGAGTATGTCTACACAAAAATGTATACCAGAACCAGATGTTACCAATACCTAAAAAATGAAAATGATTGAAAAGCCCATCAATAGCTGAATGGATTAATAAAATTGTGCACATCCATACAATGGAGTATTATTAGATTATCAACATGAATGAAGTACTAACATGCTAAATGAAAGACACCAATCACAAAAGGCCATGTATTTTCTGGGCATAGTGGCACACACCTGTAATCCTGAGACAAGAAGATCACTGGGAGTTTGAGGCCAGCCTGTGCTACACAGTAAACTCAAGGCTTGCCTGAAGTACACAGTAAGATCGTGTCTTAAACCAAAACAAATAAACAAGAAAAACAAAAAAGGCCGTTTATTTTAAGATTCCATTTGTATGAAATGTCCAGAGTAAGCAAATTTTGAGATAGAAAATAGATTAGTGGTTGCCTAAGGCTGCTAGAGGTAAGGATAATGTAGTGGGGTGGCAAGAAAATGCTAAAATGTGCAAGGTTTGTTTTGGGAGGAGACGAAAATGTTCTAAAGTTGACTGCAGTAATGGTGGCACAGTTCTTTGACTTTATTAAAAACAATGAACTGTACACTTCAAATAGGGGAATTTTACGGAATATGAAGTATGTCTCAAAGCTGTTATTTAAAAAAAAAAAAAAGAAGTCTCCCTATCTGGCATTTTCTACAGCAGTTAATTGCTAATGGGCTGCTCCCTGAGTAGGAAATGCAGTAGACAACAAGGGCCCAAAACAGTTAAATTACTAATCTAACAATATCTCAACTGGAAGCTACAAAAAAGTTCCGGGACTTGATGTGGATGGGCAGTACATATCAAATATAAAGGATGGTTTTTGTCCTAATCACAGAAACAATGTAACAAAAGATCTCACAGTGAAAAATGGATGAAACCATGGAAAATGATGGATACAGAGCATATAATTCAGAGGCTTGACAGATACCTTTCGATGGGGGTAGAGTTCACTTTAGTAAATTCTGGTCCTTCATGGGCAGAGAGAGGCTTGTAAAGAAACAAGGCGATGGGTGGGAAACGAGTTACTCATTTCTAAGAGGTCACAACTTGACAAATTTGGAACAACAGGGGTTTAATTTGGAGATAAGGCATGAAAGAGTGCAGTGCCATCTAAAGGATGTGGTTGGTAAAATTCTACTGAGGTAACACGTTTATCCTATCAAGGGTTAAAAAAGCCATTTTCTGCTTCCTACCGGTCTCCTAGAAACAAAATGCTACAACTCAACCGGCCAGAAGTCATTCTTACTAAAAACCAAACTGGTTACTGCTTCTAACAACTGAATTCATTTTACGTTTTAAAAAACGTGTACTACTCACACCTAAAGGTGTTATAAAAGACGACGAAAAATATGTTTCCTGCAGCAATAAAAGCCTGAAAGGACAACAGGGCCGTGCACACGACTGGAAACTGAGGCAGCGAACGCTTCCCCAGGTGGGTCCGGGGACGAACATACCTCGAGTCACCCCAGGGAAGAGACGAGGCGAAGGTATCCCAGGGGCTTCATTTTTGCCAAGAAACCGAGTTGTGCGCTCCCGCCTAGACGCTGCCCGCGGCCCAACGCGGAGGCAGACGAGCTGTGGCGGCCCCGAATCCAGGTCCCTGCGCGGTCCCGGGGGCCACGCCCCGTTTCCATGGCGAGCGTCAACTCCGCGGGCGCCACCAGGAGGAGGACGCGCGACCAGAGGCGGGCAGAGCTCCCTCCCTAGGCCGTACGGCGGGCCAAGCGAGGCGGCGCGGGAAGGAGGCGCGCGTCCTTGTCGCCAGGCCTGGGCCACCGCTCGCCGGGCCGGGGTCCTAGGCGTTGCCGGCACTGTACGCAGACCCTAGGTCTGAACACCGCGCTAACGGGAATGCGCCGCAGCCCACTTCTGAACTTTCACCCTGGGCACGCCCCCACGCAAGAGCGTCGTTGCCGTGGTGA
>RJWT010040319.1:0-12521 GCA_004365215.1 Cuniculus paca
CTGAGCAGAAGCCTTTTGACCTCATACGGATGCCACATTGAGAATTCTATTTTCATTCAAAGGTCACTAATTATTAGCAATCGCTAGTAAACAGTAGCAAGTATTTGTGTGCTAATTATTTGTATGTGAAAAAGAGATCAGGTCAACACAGCACCAACTCATTCTGTTGGCATTTTTAAGAGAACATCGGTGTGTTTTTTTTTTAAAAGACTTAGTGCATATTCTAAATGATTGGAATTTAAAATAAAGTGAAGGTTTTTTATTTCTTCCTATTATTATTTTAAATTTTCTTGAGCTTTTGTCCTATAGGAATGTCTCCAGATCTTCAAATAAAACCCTGCAAGGGACAAAATCTGGGTATGCAATGCCTGGAGACTCCCTGTCACCTGGCAAATTATGTAGATGATGGAGATTGGGTCATAGAAACCTACCACCATCAAAGCAGGGGAATCTATCACTCATTTCCTTTATTAATAGAATCAGAGCTTTGATTTCATACTGCAAAAAGCCCAGATTTATTTGCTTACTTGACTCTCAAAGCTTGAGTGGTCTCCAATTTGAGAAATGTAAATTCTGCTTCCCTTTAAACTAAATAATTGTTCTATTTATACCACTTGTCATTGCCTCCACAATCCTTTTTTTGCATATAAAATGCTGCCATACATGTCCTACTCTAATGTTTCTAGTCAGGTGAGTTTAGCACACTGATTTATTAGAAAATAGGAAAAATAAGGACTAGGCTCACCTCTAGGATACAGGAGGGAGGTTGAGGAATTGTTGTCCATCCAGTCTTACTACAAATGAGAAGAGAATATCCATCTTGCTCATTTGTAAATTCACATCAAACCTTTCTTTTGTTGAACCATTTGAGAGCAGAAGCATGCTGTGAGTTTTGTTTTAAAACAATTCCCATTTCTCAGGATGCCCTTTTGTGTGTCTATTATTTAGGAAAAGCTGTGAAGAGCAGCTTAAACAGCTCATGGCTAATTCCATTTCCCATTTTTATGTGAGTTTCTCTGCGTCAATGGTAACGCTTAAGCCTAAAGCGAACCTAACCAGCCATTGGGTGGCACTGTTGCTCCATCGAGGCCTTGGTTAAAGATCATTTCTCATATTAAAAAAAGAAAAAAAAATTAAGTATGATTGTGCCTTAAAGAAAGTAGCTTTATTTAAATGGGAAAATTAGTTTTCCTCATTGTTTTTGATTATTTCTAGCCCTAAACATTCTTTGACCTGGGAATGACAAATAAGTCTATATTGAAAAGCCAGTATCAATTGTTTGATGGTTGCTACCTATAGTTTATGTTAAGAAAGAGTCTCATGTCGCATCCAAGACAGTGAGGGAAGCACTGTGGGTTGATGAGTGATGTCTGATGCGACTATACAATACTAGAATGGTGGCACACTAACTATTCTTACTTGAACTCCACATATTGAGGGCCAATGATCAGAATGAATTCTGCACTACTGCTGGGATTGAATAGAGAAAATATGGCTAGAGCAGAAATAAATGCTAAAGTCATAATGGGAGATATTTTGAGAATAAGAATATTGGAGTATATTGTTCATCCTTGATAAGGCAAATGTGATATGGTTCTTTCTCACAGTATCAAATCCATAAAATCCAAGCTGCATATTTATCATAGAGTTTAAAAATGCTATATTTATTTGATTTCAGATCTATTAAAGTTTTAAGATTTAGTAAGGAAGAACTATGAATGGAACATATGTGTGACTATATGAGTGTTTGAAATTTTCTCTACTCCTCTGAAACTTTTACACTATTCTCTGATACTGGGGTGGCTATTAAACATGCTATAAACCCTTCCACGAACATGGAAATAGTCATATTTGTGCTGTCCAACCAAATGGAATCACCACTGAGGGAGTGGATTTTTAATTTTGTGTGATTTGAATACATTTAAAAGTAAATATAAACAGCCAAATATGGCTACTGGTTATTTTATTGGACAGTGGAATTTTAGTCCCTATAAAAATGATACTCCAGTTTGATGACTTCACAGTCTATCAAATCCAACGACCCTCAGTCAAGCACAATAATGTTCACTAAGGATCAGTGCGGGTTATGGATCGTTCACTGTGTGTGACACTGCTCTAAACATTTATGTATTTAAGCTTCACAAAAACATATGAGGAAATCACCTTGTTCTCATTTTATGGATATGGAAATTATAATAAAGTTGTTACAGGAAGCTGAAATAGTTAGAATTATTATAGGCAATCAGACAGGGCCAGGTCCTCCATGGAGTCAATGCAAAAACCCAGATACCTTGCAACTGTAAAGGAGAAAAGCACCCCCTGCTAGGGGCCGGTCCTGGGACAACAGATCAAACAAAAGCACCTACTTCCTAGGACTGATATTCTAAATAAGTCTGTAGATGCCTAAGGAAGCCAGAGTCACCTGTCTCGACCCCCTAGGAAAGAGTCACTGCTCCTTAAACATGCTGGCTGGCTACGTGACTCGTTTCCCCATTTGTCCCGGACTTAATCAATTTTACCTGAGCAATTAACCTTATCGGTTAACCATAGTTCTGTCCCACCTTATGCCCACCTTAGGAATTCCCATTCTCCCCCACCTTGGACCCGTCTACTCTATAAAAAGTCCCTAAAATGACAGAGTCTTTGGCAACCCACTCGGGACCCCTTCTGTCCCTCTGACAGAAGCTTTCTTTCTTTCTCCCAATAAATATTTTCTGCTCTTAACCTCCGTTGTTCCTAAAATTCATTCTTCGATTTTAGAGAACACGAACTCATACCAGACATAGTGGGTTGGGAGTTTCATTCCCCTGTATCAAAGCGACCCACACTCAGATGTAGATAGGTCCGTACATAGGATGTATTGGCCTTCAGCACTGAGTGATGTTGTAGTCTCCTGTCAATTATTGGGCTTTGGAAAACAATATCCCTACATGACGATCTGCGAAGCAAAGATTTTATCTAACTACTTGCACTCTTGTCTCTTTGTCCCTTGCTCTCTTCTGAGGCATGTCAGAGACACAGAACCCCTTTCTCCCAACTTCAGGTATAAATTCAAAAATAGATTCTGACTTCTCCCACTTTTTCTGGGTAACAGCTAGCCAGAAAAAATGAAAGACCCTCATTCCAGAGGGGAAATAAAGAAATGCTCTTACAACAGGGAGTGAGGGGAGGTCGAAGAGTCTGAACAGACAGGTCTTGCTGGGTTTCCCCACTCAGACTCTGCTAGCTCGTACTCTCTCAGTCCATGTCCATCGCATTTCTACATGCCTGTCCCTGATCCTAACTGAAGCATAAAATCAGGTGGCTTCTTTGTATTTTTGGGTCTTCAGTCTGAAGGATTCCGTATCACTTCAAATTTTGAAGGTAAAATGTTATGCTTTTTTCTTGTTAACTTCTTTGGCTAGGTAAAGAATAGCATCATTGGCCAGGGATTTAGCTGAGTAGCCTAAGCCCCTGCCTGGTAAGCACAAGGTCATGAGTTTGATCCCTGGTGCCACAAAAAAAAAAAAAAAGAATGGCATCATCCTTTCTCTCCCCTACGCGATGAGTCGTATGTATGCACATCTACAATGCCTGCTGTGCTTGGAAGGGGTAGAGAAGGACTGCAGTGGCCACTTCACATCCACTACGTAAAACAGGATCTTCTTTAGAAAGTAGTGTGGTTGCCATTTTGTTACCAGATGTATTAGGTGTCTGCGCATCACTGAGATCAAATATCTGAGCAAAGCAATTTAAAGAAGGAAAGGTTTGTTAGGGCTTGTGGCTTCATAGGTTTGTTTATGGTTGGCTGGCTATAAGAAACATCATGGCAGGAGGGCTTCTAGACGAGAGCTTCTGGCTTCATAGCAATCTAGAAAACTGAAGGGGTTGGGAAGAGCCAGAGAGAGAGAGAGAGGCAAGGGACAAAAATGTAGCCTTGCGGGTTATGTCCTCAGTGACCTACATCCTCCCCCAGACCCTGCCTTCAACAGAACATTCATGTATGAGCTCATCAGTGAACTAATTCATTGACAAGGTTAATGGCCGCATGATTTAATCACTGTGCCATAGCTCCACCTTTGAATACATGAGTCTTTTTGTAGACATTTTTGATCCAAACCATAGCATAAGATATGTCCTTCAGGAATCTCTTCTCTTCTTCCTCACTTATTACTCTATTTCCTTTGCTCAGATTTCCCTTCCAGGAGAGTTCTGGCAAACATATTTTTCTACAACTCATTACATTTAGAGTGTTATTCTGATATCGTTTAAAGATAAATGCCCTGGGCAACCACCTGTGCCTGTCTCAGATGAGGATATGGTAATATTCCATGGTGGCCAAAGTATGGCAAAGTGTTACTCTGTGGCAGGGAACCAATGAAGGTTCTTTAGTGGATATAATAATGCAGTCTACCACCCCAACAATTTCCACATACCAATCCTCAGAGCCCATGAATATGTCACCTCATATGACAAGAGAAACCTTGCATGTGTGACTAAGTTAAGGATCTTGAGGTACAGAAATCACACTTGACTAGTTGGCTGGGTCCCACTATGATCACAAAACTCCTTATAAAATATAAGCATGAGATCAGGGAGGAGAAGGCAAGGGAGAGAAGGAAGATGAGGGAGAGGGAGAAGGAGGGATGAAAGTGGAGTGAGGAGGCAACTACATTGCTCACTTCTAAGAAAGAGGAGGGGATCAATAGAAAAAGAATATAGATGCCTAGAGAAGACAAATACATTCTCCCCAAGATCTACAGAAAGAACACAGCCTGGAAGATCCATTTTGCCCTTTTTATCTCCAGAACTTCAAGATAATACATGGATGTTGCAGCAGCAGTCAAAAACTAATGCATCTTCTTAGAGAGGAATGCTTAACAGAGAGAAGAGGATCATTAGGTAAAGTCTTAGGCTACTTGGGTCATTATAATAAAATACCTGAGATAGGTAATTCATTACCTTGGTTACTTTCCTCTCATTGCTGGGACAAAATACCTGACACCCAAAGTGAAGCAAGGAAAGGTTTATTTAGCTTACAGTTTTTGATTTCAGTCCATAATCAGCTGGCTCCAAGGCAGGCTGGCATGGCACTGGGGCAACAGTTCAAGGCAGCAGCCAGAGCAAAAAGGGAAAGAAAAGCCTCTTCTCCTCCCTTATATTGTACATAGGCCACCTCCCTCCTTCAGGGCAGGTGTAACACTCACAAAATTTTCTTGCCCTGCTTTGCACAGGATGAGGGTATTTACAAAGTAAGAACCCTGGCTCCCTGCTGAGTCTCTCAGTTGAACTACTAAACTTCTCAAGTTGACACAATGTGTCAACCATAACTTCACAAACAAGAGGAATTAGTTTTTTTAAATATCTAGAGGCTGGAAAGTTCAAAATCAAGGTGCTACCCTCAGTGCCTGGTGAGGACCTGCTTATTGATTCAACATTGGTTCCCCCTTACTTCATGCTTGCATAGGAGAAAGGACTAGCAGGATCCCTATGTCTACTTTATAGAGGCATTAGTCATATTTAAGCAGCCCTCATGACCTAATTACACCCTCCAAGGCCTTACCTCTTAATACCATCACATTAGGCAGGAGCCAACAGTACTAAGCCACAAAGTGCTGAAAACACATTCAGCAGATGGGAACGTAAGTGCCCCAGGCTGCCTGTAGTGTAGGTGTGTTTTCAGGAAACAGAGCAGAGCTCTGGTACCACTTCCAGAGCACTCAGGGGTACAGGAAAGGGAGCTCCAGGTTTCACTGCTCATCACCAGCATTGTGAGGTGGGTGCTGAGGCCAGTCTTCCTGCTTCTGGACCCACATGAACCTCAGGAGTCACCCTTGGTCTTGCTCCATTATTTCTCTTCCCATGAAGATTAAGAGCAAATTCTATAACTGTTTGCCACAGGAAAGGATGAAAGATCCAGAGCACAAGTCACTATCAAAAAATAAATAAATAAATAAATAACTCAAAAGAGAGAAAGCTATTTTGTTACTTTAGATAGAACTTTTATTTGGCATTAGGAAATGAATGAGAAAAGGGCAAATTACCAATTTTAGATGGGACAATTTTAGATGGGAACCCTTTGGTCCCTTTCATGTATTTTTATGCTTTTATTCCTTCTTTATATGTTAGAGCAGGTGAAGAAAAGCAAAACTGGTAAGAAATTACTTCTTGAGGAAAGGCTTTTTGTTCTTTCTGCAAAGTTTTGTAATTAGCTTTGGGGGCAAAACTGTTTTTACAAGCTAGGATTCTTGAGCCCCTAGTTTTCAGAAGAGTTAAAGGAGGCTCAAAACATGGGGAGAAGAGCAATAGAAGGGAAAAAAAAGGAAATTTTGCACTTTGTGGTATGAACTTCTCTCTTTGATTTTCGATGTCATCAGGGAAGACTCCAAATGTCATGAATTATTTGTCTGGTTTCTTGTAGCACCTGGTGAACATCCTGACCTCACAAGCAAGGGATTATAGGAAAGAAGCAGCAGCAGATGCAGAGAGACGTGGAGCAGACCCCAACGGCTAGCTAGGCTTTCACTACACTTGCTATTTTTACACTTAGCTCAATGGCTTCTTTTCACGCCCTCCCCCCTTTATTTTTCAATTTGCATTCATTATAGTACTGTGGTTTTTACAGTTTCTAGGAAATCAGTTGATAGACAAGGCAAGAACTAAGGTGAGAGAAGGGAGATGCATGAACTGGCCTAGGGCACCAATTTTAATGGACACCAAAAAGCCACATCATCAAGAGAAATGACATTTAGATACAATATTTTTAGTGTATGTGCTGCTGAGGTGAGCTCATAAATGTAAATTTTTTAAAAATAAAAATTAATGCAAAAAATCTGTTATGCCTTACTAGAACCTGAGGCAAAATGAAAAAATCATGAACACTGATTCTTTTTATTTAAACATTTGATATTTTCATTAGCATAGATTTGGATTACTTTTGGTTTTTAAAAATAGTACATTAACTTGTTTTTCAATCTTGAGTTTTCATTTTTTGGGGTGACTGTCATATTAGATGGCTATTGGTAAGCTTGGAGATAAGAAAGCCAGCCAAGTCAAGAAAAAGAATTGACTACCTAAAGTGTTGTCTTGGTTACTTTTCTCTTGTTGCTGGGACAAAACACCTGATGCCCAAAGTGAAGCAAGGAAAGGTTTATTTAGCTTACAGTTTCTCGAGATTTCAGTCCATAATCCGCTGGCTGCAGGGCAGGATGGCATGGCACTCGGGCAACACTTCAAGGCTGCAACCAGAGCAAAAAAGCAAAATGCAAGCCTCTTCTCTACCCTTGTATTGTACACAGGTCACCACCACCCCCACTTCAGGGTGGGTGTAGCACTCCCAAAATCTCCTTGCCCTCCTTTGCACAGGATGAGGATGTTTACAAAGTAAGAATCCTGCTCCCTGCTGAGTGTCTCAGTTGAACTTCTAAACTGCTCAAGTTGACACAATGTATCAACCATAACAAGTGTGTATCAGCTAAGTAAAGAATGTAGAAAGTCCTGTGTTGCTTGCATTGTTCTGTTTCAATCTGCTTTGTTCTGTTCTGTTGTTTTATTCTCTTTAAAATAAAAAAAATTTAAAAAAGAAACAAGAATATAGAAACTGATCTTGTTAGTCCCACTTGATGGAAGAACAAGGGACAAATAGGTCAAACATCTATGGGACAGGTCTTCATATTCCTAGGTCTGTACTTTTACCACAGCTCAGATAATTTCTTTTCATTTTTTATCACATCATGCTTCAGGAATTTTGTTGTAGTTTTGGAAGGAATTGAGAATATTGAAGTGTGAAGTTTTAATTGTTATTTTTGGTTCATTTACTAATGTTGCTTTCACTCATATATAAAACAGAAATAAAATGCTGTGGTATTACTTTGACTTGAGTATAGTTTTAGGCTACACCTATCACAATTGCTAAACACAAAAGTTGACAATTGTTGGCAAAAATCATCATTTATATTTCAGTTGTAATTACAATTTTATTACGATATCTTCCATTTACTTTTTTACTATTTTTATCTTTATAACTATATGTGTAAGTAGGTACCTATAGATATAGACAGAGATATGGATATAGGTGAATCAGAAAATTGATAATAACTATGGTTCTTGACCATATATTAACATATACATTAAACATCTCATTTTATCTTTTAGTTAAAAATAAAAATCATATGTTTTTATCATGTGCATGATGTTTTCAAATATATACATACTATACCACTAGTCTCTGTTAATTCATCAAAACAAACAGTTTGTGCTGTCATTGTTTGATTATTTGATCATTTTTCATGCCTAGATCTTGTAACCTGAACAACTACTTCTAAGATAACAATATGTAATGTATTAACTAGTGTTGATTTCTTATAGCTTTTTTGTTTTGTTTTTGTTTTCATTTTTTTTTGAAATTCTGTATTATTTCTATCCTTTTTTCTGTTTTGTTTTTCAAAATAAAGAAAAGAAATATATACACACATTGTGGAATGCTTAAATAGACATGCATTATCTCACATATGTATCATATTTTGTAGGGAGAATATTTAAATCTACCCTCAGAGTATTTCAAAATACAATCCTTCAAAGAAGATTCAATTTTGTCAATGAATGCTGCATTTATCAATTAGTTTATCAAAACTGTTATTATTCAGGCCTTATGTAGTCTTACCCTGCTCTAAATCTCATGTATGGTTCAGTCCTGATAAATATACAGGATCACAGACTTGAAAGAGAAATAATTTCTATAGAATAGCAATGTATCAAACTCTCTTTGTGAATGATGAGGAAGATCCAGAAAGCTGTGTGTGTAGAAATGTAAACCACTAGACTGGGCCCAGAAAGACACAAACAGCATTCAGGGGCCAAAGAGAAGAGGCCCTATTGGTAGTGCGTCATAACTGGATTGCAAAGAGGACAATGTGGTCATAGACCAAAGAGCTGGAGGACAAATATGCCAGCCAGGTTAGGAGACAGTTGGGAGGACAAGAAAAGCCCATGTCAGCATATAACTTGCTAGTAGGTAGTGAAAGGGAAAAATCTGGTTTGGATGCAGGAACTAGCATATAAGGTGGTGATGGAATGAAAGATCCTTTTATAAATGAATTCATTCATGGAGTAATGTTGGCCCTGGATCTAGAGAAGCAACTTTAAATAGTAGAACATGCTTTTACTTCACTTGAAGACTTAATAACACACAATAACATATACTGAGGTTAGCATCCGGTGTAGCTGAAATGTCAGCTCTATCACTTCTTGTGCCTTTGACTAATCTGAGTAACCTCTCAAAAATGCCAACGGTGTAGTATTTAATGTGGGGATTAAATGAGATCATAGATTTAAAGCACCTCCCCAGGGCAGCAGGACAGTATTTTAAGACATAAACCACATTAAGTCACTTACCTAGGCACAGGCAGTGTACAAAGATCTGAACCTTGCCAGGCTGACTTCATCTTTGAGTCCCGTCTCTCCATTCACCATCCTCAATTCACTCTGACATCTGTTCTGTTTCATTCTTAAAGCCACAGCCTTAGCTTGGAGATTTTCTCTGCCTGAGTGCACTTTTATCTGTTTACAGAGGCCTCCTTCACTGAGCACTTCACTAAAATACCATCCCTTCCCACTCCACAGTCACCTTCTATTCTGTTCTTTGCACTGTTTTCTCCTTGGCCCATGTCAGTATCTGAAATTACCTATTTGACTCTTTCTTAAAATGTTTCTGTTATCATTCCCATTGCCTCAATACACACGTATGTACTGGGTGAGATAAGACCTCACCTGGGACCTCGGTCATCATCCTTAATCTGGT
Source organism: Cuniculus paca (assembly GCA_004365215.1). Taxonomy (NCBI): domain Eukaryota; kingdom Metazoa; phylum Chordata; class Mammalia; order Rodentia; family Cuniculidae; genus Cuniculus; species Cuniculus paca. Next base: position 9,779 of record RJWT010040319.1, read on the forward strand.
ATGCCCAGGGTTTGGAGGAGTGCCTGGTAATCAGCACTCAATTAAAAATGTATTAAATGACTGAATGAATGAGCACTATGCTTATTGCTCAGTGGAGGTTAGCTCTCATTTGTATCGATGTTAGTAATGCTATATACACAAACGGATGGGGAATTGGGGCCTTGTAAGGGTTGTTCAGTGGCTCTCTGCTCAGTGTGAGTCCTCTCTGAAACCCAGGGAGTAAAAGCCTTTTGTCTCAGGATTAGAGGACTGTTTGCTTTTATTGCCTGGAATATGTACTGCCACAGTTGATCATTTGAACTTTCATGGTATTCAAGTGCTGATGTGGGTATTTAAGATCTTAATAGCAAAAGTAAAAAGAATATTTACATACTTCATAAAAGGACACCCTATGCTTCTCTTCTGCATTTTACGGCTCCTCATCACAGTGCAGAGTGGATTCAGCGAGGCACTAAGTCTTATACTTATCCCCGACTTGTACCACAGTCAAATGACCACCCCTGCTTTAAAACTTCGTGAAGCAAATCAGCCATGGCCATGGTACTAAAATGATACTTCTCCCTTAACTCCTAATAAATCCCCCAAATGTTATGCAAATTGAAAAATACTCCTGTCAAAAGACCGTCAGATAACACCTCTCTTTCCCAAGGACTATTTGTAAGCATAAAGAAACATCGAGAAAGAAGTAATAAATTGTTCTAGTACACTGTTCTGGCAACCATTAATAAATCAATATGAAGGGTAGTTCTGAAGGGCAAAATGTTGCTGTCGGTGGGTGTCCGATTTAATTTTGCTCTAAATTAATATTTCGAATATGATAAGTGAGCTGGCAGGAACAGATTTCATGATTAATTCTATGGAGTCAAAATGCTTTGATGGCACTTTAAGAGCTGCACCCCTGATCTAAGAGGGCCCGAAACGGGCTCACGTGGGCAAGCTCACGAACTGCATGATAATGTGGATCCCACCCAAGGAGGAGATTTACTTTTTATTTTCAAATCTCTGGCATACCTTGGGATAGACGTGTTTTATCATGCAGGCAGAGACATTTTTATAGCATTGTGAGCCATCGCTGAATGATACATGTGGTGTGAGTGAACAGAAAGTGCCATTAGAAGCCTCCTGTAACTCCTGCCTCCCCGAAACTGAATAAATCAGCTTCCAATGGAGTCATGGCTCCCCTGAAAATGAGGGCCCCTAGGAGGAAAGCACTATATTTTAAAAAGACCGGAAAGAGATACAGCCCAAGCTCATGAATGAGAAACAAGAATGAAAGCTGAGTGTTTACCTTAGGGTCAACTCTGACTGTCAATTGCTGCTGGTGTGAAAGGCTTAAAACTTGGTATCCTGAAAGGCTACCATTCCAATTTGGTGTTCGTTAAAAGTTTATTTAGCGAATTAGGAATTTTCCAAATGATACAGCACCAAGAATAAAGACAACAGAGTGGATATATTCGTAGAGCTTATATTCTAGCTTGTGAGGCAGATATATTAATTTAACATGTTCAAAAGGAAAGGGTAGACTACTGAACAGAATACAATGGGATCTTAGAAGGAGCTAACAGTACTTATGTCTGCGAGCTTCCATGTGACATATCACTCTTAAAGCATAAGATGCTGATGGGGGTACATGGATATTTTAAGCAGAAAAGACAGAGGGGAAAACAAAGATGTGAAAATTCTTGGCATATTCAAACAGTAGTAGTGAGTTTAGCATAGCCAGGTCACAGGGACTGAGAAGAGGCCAGAATGTGAAACAAGAATTCTAACCTGAAGTTGGTGAATTTTGGTTGTATCTTAAAGTGAACCATATTTTTGGGCAGTGGAGAATTAGACATCAGTTCTTTTTTTTTGTTTTGTTTTTGCTGCGCCGGGATCAAACTCATGACCTTGCGCTTGCCAGGCAGGCGCTTATGCCACTGAGTTAAATCCCCAACCCAAGACAGCAGTATTTAAGGAGGTAGGATTATGATATACACATTAGAAAGACTACCATGTAAGCTATGCGTATCCGTGGAACTTTATTAGAGATACCAGTCTTATCATTAACCCAACTTTCTGGGTAGGAAAATTGATTGTCCCATTATATAACATATCTGCAGGAGCAAGTGTAAGAATTTAAGAAAGCTCCTAAGTTATAGTTTTGTCTAAATTGCATTTCATGGGCCTGTAGGACACTAAAGAAACCTCAGAGTTTATTACACATGTGATGTCTGAGTGTGAGGCTTGAGCAAAGACATCAGCTGTGGACACAGGTTGGAGTTGATGAGCTTGGATGAGATCTCACAGGTAAAGAGAGTGAAGTCGAAAGAGAAAAGGTAAAAAGGCTTGAAAAGCATCAGTAAGAATGAGTAGATGATGGAAAGAAAAGCAAAACCAATGTTAAGGCATGTTTAAAAAACTAAGGGGTCAGCAACATTGAATATTACACAGATCCCAAGAAAAAAAGTACTAAGTCAGGTTTATTGGAATTAGCCATGAAGAGAGTTGTGTTATTATAGCCATAAGGATTATAAGAGTGAAATTCTAACAAGGAATCAGGAATTAGCAATACAGCAGTTGCAAGATGACACAAAGAAAAATAATATAAGACTAATAGGTGTAAAGGAAAAGGAAGGAGAAAACACAAATGAAATAAAATCACTATTTAAAGAAGTCATGGCTCAAAATTTCCCAAACATGGGAAAGGAAACTGACATACAGATAAGTGAAGCATATAGAACTCCAACTAACCATAACCAAA
>RJWT010040320.1:0-12515 GCA_004365215.1 Cuniculus paca
TTTCCAAACTCTTCCCACAAGCCATTCCCAAAGGCTCTTGAACCACATGGTCAGGTACCGTCACAGCAACGACCCCACTCCTGGTACCAAATTCTGTCTTACTTTTCTCTCGTTGCTGAGACAAACACCTAACACCCAAAATTAGGGAAGAAAAGGTTTATTTAGCTTACAGTTTCTGGGAATTTCAGTCCATAATCAGCTGACTCCAAGGCAAGATAGCATGGCACTGGGGCAACACTTCAAGGCAGCAGCAGAGCAAAAGGGGGCAGCCGTTCATGGCAGCTGCAAGCGGCCAGAGCAAACTGAGCCAAAGAGGAAAACCCGCCCCCATTCCAACCTTACATTGTATGTCGGTTCCACCCCTGGGCAGGTACAGAACTCACACCGTCAATCCCAGCACTAGACAAGGAGTCAATCACAAACGCTAGATTCAGCCACTTCCGTGACTACATGAGGCTTGGGGGGGCCATCTATATACAAACCGTAACAACCTCCTAATGTGAGAATTTGGGGGGACATTTTTAATTTAAGCTATAATGTGTGGCCGCTCTGGACATTCTTGAGAAAAGATTCCAAGGAACAGAGACAGAGGCAGAAAGATTGAAAAATCTATTGTAGTTACTGAGGTGGAAGATACTTGTAATTGGGACCAGGAAGGTTGCAAAAGATGCAGTGAGAAGTGGCTGAACTTTTTTAGGAAGAACTAACCAAGTCTACTCAAGGATTGGGCATGAGGCATAAAAGTAGAAGTCTCAGAGGTTTTTCCCTAAAGAGGTGGTGTTGTACATGTGGAGGACAAGGAACATCATGAGTAGAGCAGTTTGGATGCAGGCAATGAATAGTGAGAATTTTCTATTAAGTTTACAATTCACGGTGCAACAAAAATATGAAATACTTGGAAACAGTTCAGATACCCATCAGCAGATGAATGGATAATTAAAATGTGGTATTGTGTACAATGGGGGTATTACTCAGCCTTAAAAAGAAATGCAGTTTTTATCCATGCTGCAACATGAATGCATCTTGAAAACATTACACTGAGTGAAACAAGCTTAATTATAGAAGGAAGCAGATTGTATGATTCCACTTATAGAGGTATCCAGAATAGGTAAATTCAGAAACAGAAAGTAGAAGAGAGGTTACTAGGGTCTGAGAAGACAGGGCATGGAGAGTTACTATTTCGTAAATTCAGAATTTCTGGTTGGTATGGTGAAAATTTTCTAGTAATCTATAGCGGTGAGAAATGCACAACAATGTGAATGTACTGAACACCTCTAAATTGTATCCTTAAAGTATTAAAATGATCAATTTTATGTCCCACAATTTAAAAAATAAAGTTTTATTTCTTGAAAAATATAAAAATGAGATACAGAGGTATAAATTTAACAAAAAATAAACTGCAAGATCTTTACACTGAAAACTATAAAACATTGCTGAGAGAAATTAAAAAGACATTAATAATGGAGAGATACACTGTTTATTTGTCAGAATTTGGTATGATGTCAGTTCTACCAAAATTAGTTTGTAGATTCAATATATAATTCTAGCCAATTTTTTTATTGCTTCTTTATTTGTAGAAGTTTATAAGCAGATTGTAAAATACATATGGAAATGAAGAGAAGCTAGAATATTAAAAAAGAACAGTGTTGGATGCAGGCTTACACTGTTACCTTACTTGATTACTTACTGTAGAGCTACAGTAATCAAGACGAGGTGTATTTACATGTAGCCAGACTACTGGAATACAGTAAAATCCAGAAATAGGCCCGCACATATTTGGTCAATAGATTTTTGACAGAGATTTGCCATGGAACATTACCTAGGTAAAGAGGAAGGGAAAAATATCGGGGAAGGGAGAAACACTGAAAAGGTGTAGGAACTAGTGATTTTACATGGAAGCATTATTAGAGTTCAGGTAAGTAAAAATAGAAGTGGTGGTTGGCAGGTGGGTCATGTGGATTTTGAGTTGTAGAGGAACAGTTATTGGTAATATGGTATCTAGGGCATGACCAAAGGAGTTTATGACCTAGGTGGGATGAAGGATTAGATGGTTGGAAGGGAAAAATTCAAAGATTTAAAAGAACAAGTGTTGGAGGTTGCTTTATATATGTGTAAAAATTCTTGCCCTGTGAGACAGGAATAGTAATTGGAGGAAGTGGCAATGAGCTAGGAGCTAAAATGGGGGTGGGGAAAAGCATTGTGATTTGTTACATGGTGGCAACAATAAAGGATAATGATTGACGTGGCATGTCATGACAAACAATTCACCGTCTAAGGAGGTGAGGCATCTGGAGGTGGCCATGAGGAGCTCAGTGCCAGGCCTGGTGGGTGGAGCAGATGTTGAGCATCCCTTGAGTGTGGCCTGGCTTTGTCAGAGGACGGAGGGGCCATTGAGAGCACGGTCAGGATAGAGGGTAGCACCTGAGGATGGAAGATGAGGACACAGAGGAAGATTCTGGGAGCTGGGAATGGTGGGACATGAGGCCCAGTTGGAGTTCCTGTGGCCCCTTAGGGATCAGCTGGTAGGAGGGAGGGCTGGTGGTGTTTCTCCTTCCCTCCTTACCTAGCTGAAGTTCCATGGCAAATCACATACTTCTCTTGTAATCACCCTCAAGTCCATTTTTGCTTCACTGTATTTAAGAAAACACAACTCTTCAGAAATCCAATTCTCCGTCTCCTATACTCCTGCTCTTGTTGAGCTGAATATGGCTACAGAAAAACACAACCTTACTGTTCCTCAGCTGGCATACTTCATTTCCCTAGACCAATGATTCCTTTTTTTTTTCTTTTTTGCGAATAGGTATTAATTGTTCCAATACCATTTGTGAAGATTATTCTCCTTTCTTCGTGTGGTGATGGCAAAAATAGGTAGCTGTGCAGTGTGAGGTTGGTCTTGGAGCACTCAAGGCAGGTAGATGTTTCCAGGTTTAGAGATTAGAAGGAGCAGTGTTAGGGCTCCCCTGGCCTTAGGAGTTGGACGTGATACCTGGGGAGGAGCATAGTGCCCAGACAGATGGCATTTTCCAGACTCACATTAATTTAGGTGCTGGGATCTGTGTAATCTGAGTTTGTCAGTGACTGTCTGAGCAGGGACTGAGAAAAAGATAATTCTTGAGAAACTAAGAAACTTAAAATGATAAAAACTTCTTGCCAGCATGTTCTTAATAGGGACTCAACCTACTGTCCAAAATAGTAGTCTCTTATTTACGAAAATGCTAGAATGGATTTTCATTTATATGTTTTAAAATAAAGTACAAATATTAAGTAGCATCTTCTGTCTTTCATTGAAAAATGAGGCATTTTAATTCCTACCCAATGAGAAACACTGTGTAGCTTAGTGTTTACGAGCTGGGGCTCCAGTGTTATATAGTATAAATTCAGATCTTGGCTCCAGTACTTGTTAGGTGTATGGGCAAGTTACTTAACCAAGCCTTAGTTTACTGTAAAATGTGGATAATGATAGGGTCTACTCTATAAGGACATTGTGAGGGCCCAATGAGGTAATCGTGTAAGTGCACTCAGAGAGCTCCTGGATTCTAGTCAGCTCTCCTTGTACAAGATGCTCTTATTACTGTTATTTCAGCAACTTCTAGTCAGAACACACCCCATGTTTCTGTCTCCTCAGATACTTGTTAGCACATCTCTCAGCACAGCTTTCTTTTAGACTCATAAATCACTAGCTATTTACATCATCCTATAGTGTAACATTCCCAAACTTTAAAATTCTATATTCTCTGTGGTGTTTTCTCATGTATTTTTTTTTTCACTTTATCACCAGCAAACAACATTTTGTCATTTCTTTACCGTATTTTGTGTTACAAGGTGAGACGTTTTACCTCTTTGAATACATGTGTTCCCTGTCCTCTGAAAATTGAGATCTTTATTATTGAGAGTTGTCATATAGGGTCATTGTTTGCCTAATAGAACAATCTGGAGATTTGTTTTTTTTTTTTTTCACTATTAGCTTGGTCCAAATGAATGATAATACTTAGAGCTGGTAAAGGGTGGAATAATGGCCATATCCACTGTCAGTGGAAGTCTGAAATGGTTTAGGCTTTCTGGAAGACGGCTTGGGAGACTGACCAACCTCTTAAAAAAGAAATGCCGTTTGATCCATCACTCTCACTTACAGGAATTTGTTCTAAGAAAATAATGGGAAAAATGCTGATGCATATGTATTAAGAGTTATTGACTTTAATGCAAAATGGAAATAGCATATTCTTTTATAATCAGAAAAAAAAACTCAACAAATGCATGGACTGTGATGGGCAGAGATAGTAAAAGACATTTTTATAATTTGTTTTTTGCAGATTGGCAGTTCAACCCTCTGCTTAGTTTTGAATCATGCAAAGTGCCTTGAAAGTACATTTATGTGCTTTTGATATTTTCTCCTTTAGCTCTTTGATAGCCCAGAATTTTAATCTTGTTTATTTTTTTCCCTCCAATTTCTTTGCTGTCATGAAGCTTTACATATTTGTGGTGTAAAGTAAGCCTGAATTCTAGTTAAGAGTTTCTGTAGGGCTTAGCTGGTAGCTGAAGAAACACTGCAGACATTTTAAGTTAAATATAATTTGCATTTATCTGGGCACTAGGCACCTTCTTTTGGTATTTTTTAGGAACACAAATAGAACTTTTGGTTACTAGCCAACAATGCATTAGAATTTTGCCTTCATTTATAGCTTGTTCCAGGTCTGGTCATTATAAAGGAGAGAAATCTTTATTTGCTCTGTAGGTGAAAATGTATGAAGAACATGTAACTAGTTCTTAGATGGTATTTGAAATAGGTCTTTTCCTTTATTATAGTGAGTTTTTTTCTTCTCTTTGTTTGTTTTAGCAAACCCATAAAGGTCCTGGAATGTTTATCCACAGCCATTTGTCAGAATGAGTAGAAAGAAAATTTCCTTTTGAAGAACTCTATATAAAGAAAGAAAAGCATTTCACACCTGTTTATCTTAGCAGGGTCTGTAGAGAGGGAAAAAGATTCTTCATAAACTCTTTTATTCAGAGAGGAATTTAGAAAAGAGACAGAGAATCCTGTACCTTGTCTCATCTACATAAGAGCACTCAGAGCCAGATGGAGGGGTTTTGTCTACAAACAAAAACCTTTCTTAAATTTCTCCTTTCTCTTGTCGAATGCATCTGTACCGTTCTTTCAGTTCACCTAGCAGAATTGTCTGCAATCATGAGATCCTTGTATAATACATTCTCAGAAACACACTTTAGGTTTTAGATTTTTCTTTTAAATGAAAACTACCTTCAATTTTTGATTGCTACTTGATGCATGAAAAAAATGTTTCTTTCATGCTGGTGGATTAGGAAGTCTAGTTGGAGGCTGGAGTGTTATATTTGCCTCCCACAAAGGAATGTATGATGATCTTCTTCCTTTTCAGATATTTAGTTCAATAATAAGTAGGACATAAGTAAACCAATTATCTTTTCAGCTTTAAAGAGAAACAGTTATTTTTAGTACTTTTATCATGTATTTTTAAATTCACAGATATATATTGCATATATTTGTGGTGCACAGTTTAATGTTTTGAAATATATACTTGCATTGTGAAATGGCTAAATTGATCTATTTAACATAAGCACCACCTCACATTTTTATCATTTATTTCTGGTGAGAACACTTAAAATACAGTCCCCAAGCAATTCTGAAGTATGCAATATATTATTACTGACTGTAGTCACTGTGATGTACAGTAGACCCCCTTGAACCGATTCCAAGTAAAATTTTATATTCTTTGACAAGCGTTTACCCAGTCTCTCTGAAGTTGATTTTATACAACTTGTACATCATCTTTGCTGAATCAATTCATTTAACTGTTGAAAAATTAGTGTCAGTTTTTCATTTGCCACCATCCCTCATTGCTGACTTTCTTTCCACATTACTACTAAAACTACTTTGGCTGTAGCCTTGTTTTCTTTCCTGTACATTCCCACCCTCCTTGCTTTCAGTACTGACCTCAATTCTCATCATCTCCATCCTGTCTTTGACCATCATCTTGAGTGATCTTTGTATCTATGTTGTCATCTCCGAGCCAATTGTAGCCTTCTACCACAACGCCTTTGATAATTTTCATCTCTGCTTCCCTTCAGCCACTTGGTGGTAAGAGCTATAGCTGTGCCTTCAGAATTGCAATCCTAGGCTTCTCTTCTCTGCATTTATGTACTTAATCTTTCCCAGTCTTCCAAGCTGGGCTTCTCTTCATACAATTAAACCCACTATCAGAGGACAAATGTTAATAAGACTGAGGAACTCAGTGAATGGAATTGCAAATTCTGAAGCTTTAAATCAGGGCAGACTGCAGATTCCAGACTCTACACACAGTAATCTAAAAGAGTATAGCCAGCCAACCATCAAACAATGGGAAGTGATCAGAATGGTGGCAAAGTAGAGAAGGCAACACTACTGAGGTTAGCTATGTATCATTCCACTGGAGTTGTCATTGCTTAAGACTGTGCAAACGAGAAACACCTAGATATATCTGTCCTCCAGATACGTTCTGTTTTGCCCATACAACATTTTAATTTTTAAAAATGTATTATAAATATTTAAAAATAAGGTGATTTTGCCACCCATGGTGGTGCAGACCTGTAGTCCCAGCACTCAGGAAGCCAAGACAGGAAGATCATGTGAGTCCAGGGCCAGCCTGAATTACAAAGTGAGACCCTGTCTCAAAAAAGAAAAACAAAATTTTAAAAATGGGGTGATTTTACACACAAAAAAATGCAGATTCGGGGCCAAGGATTTAGCTCAGCAGCTTACGCACCTGCCTGGCAAGTGTGAGGTTGTGAGTTCGATCCTTGGTACCCCGCCACCATGCAGATTCCTAGGCTCCTTGAAAATGAACCAAACTGGATCCCTGTGTTTGACACTGTGGACATCAGTGATGGAGGCAAGACTCATTTGGAGGTCTCATTCTGAAAGATTTGGGAAAGATCAGTTCTATTATTTTCTGATTATGGCTCGTGTAATAAGATATAATTTTCATTAGTGTTTAACAATGCAGACAAATACATAAGTAAAAGAATAAGTCCCTTTAAAATTTATCTGTGAAGTAAATCTGAGAGAATGGAGAGTGTTTAAAATGAATCTCTTAATACTGAAAGAATGCCTTTAAAAAAAAAAGGATATGTTCTTGTAAATGTTCAAATTTCATTTATTTTTTCTAATAAAATATAATGAAGTTTATTCTTAATTGCACAAAAAGAGTTGGTTAATAATTTCCAAGATTACACAATACCAATGGAACAAATGTTAGGAAATTCAGAGGAGTGCTTGTCCAAAAAATGTGTCTGAGTAAGGCAAACATATATAAATCATCCTTGGCTACTGAGATTTTTATTAATCACTTCTGGCACTTAGTAGCGGAGATGCTTTCCTCTTTCCTCCTAATGTGTATCAAAACACCTGAGTTGTATAAAGACACTCTGTGTCGCTCTTCACAGTTCGGAAGGCGCTTGGGAAAGGGCAGTGGGCATGTTTAATGGCAAGGCATGACCAGAGTTCAGTACCTGAATATCTGTGTTATAGCAGAAGACTTACCACAAACGGGTTTTCTGGTCTGTAGAGTTATAGTCAGAAGATTCTGTACCAAAAAACATAGCCCCAGGCAGGCTATTATTATTTCCAACATTTTACGAATGGAGAAATCTGGCATTTAGTAGGCCTTAAGATTAAATTTCATCTCTTTGCTCTTTATGACTTCATTTTCCTCCAGTCAAGTCAGACGGTTTCTTAGTTTATTGTATTGTTTATATTTTAGGGAGCTTTTAAAAACTTTCTGTATATACACGTATGAGAAAGAATGACATCTGAATTTCGTGACCTTAATATATCTGGTGGGAGGAGCAAAAACTAACCACAGAATTTTATAGACCTATTCAGTTTTTTAGATTATTTCCAGGTTCTTATCTTTGTGCTTTAAGTTTTTAGTAGAGGACTAGTTTAGAAAAGCAGGAAATAAAAACTATAAGTATTTTATGTGTGGTTACTAAGGGCGTGACCACTTGGGAGTCACAGAATAAGCATTCAGATAGGCGTACTCACACGTCATCGCGTGTTTTTTCCCAAGACTTTGTTCCGAATACAGTGATTCTGCAGTGTGGGAAAAACATAGCCTTGTGAATGTATTTGACAAAGAGACTTAGATTCCTTAAAGGTGAGAGAGTCTTTAATGGCAAGGCTCGACTTAGAAGTTAGTGGTAATTATGATCGTTCACCATCATTTTTTTGCATTTATATCATCATGATACATTGGACTTGATGTCTGTCTTCTTTTATTTAAGGAATTATGTAACCTTTTCCTGTCACTTCCTTAAAATATTATCAAATTAATAGTTCTAGAAGTATTATTAAATTCTGGAAGTGTACTATGTCATTTGTATACTCTGTCAAATGAATACAGTAGATGCTCCAGTATAGAAAGTATAGATTAGCCAGGGCCTAGTCAGAGACAGAGCCACACTAATAATTTGAACAGGGAGATTTTGTCTTAAACTTACTACCTAGAAAGGTAGTTAACTTTTAAAAGACTACAGAGAATATAGAACTAGCAAATGTCACAGATATTAACCAGAGCTGAGGGAGGGTGCCTTAAGGGAGCAGACTTGAGAGGCTCCACCCAGGCTGAAGTACAGGCCTTGTTGAGGGAGTGTGGCTTCAGCACATTGGGTGATGGGTAGCTTTGCCTAGTGTCAAACTGGAGTTGCTTCCTCAAGAAGCCACCTTCTGGGGTTCTGTGGAAGTTCTCAGGTGTGCTGTGGTCAGATGCTGGTGTGTAGAAAGCCACCAGTGGGTACTGAGGGGCTGATGCTTGTCCTTGAGAATCTTCCCACTGGGTGCCAGTAAAACTCACTGAGGTGCAGAATCAGGTATTGCTCATGCAAGCCCCTTTAGGGAAGAAAATCACACCAGAAGTGTCTCTTTTGTGGAGTTTGCAGCATCCTTCCAGCACTCCTTATTGACAAAGGTGAACATTGTGCCACCTGGTAAAGGAAGATTGATTAGAGCCCAGTTCTAGAATTATAAGGCAGGGCAAAAAACAACAGATTTGGTGCTAAGAAGCAAGAAATTAGATGGCAGAGTTCATCCTGTTAGCTGCTCAGTTCCTGCCTGCACCTTGTTCACACATTTGAACTTCCACAGAATAGTGAAAGAACTCTATATTTTTGCCTATGAAGATAAACTTCCCTTTGTGCAAGTGAAGTTCTTACCTCTTCCCCAAAGTGAGACAAATAGTCCCAACAAGTATGCATTATTAATGTCCCTCAAATTTTTACAGTACACTGAATGCTGTTACTTAAAGGCCAAATCATAAATTTAACATCTAGCAATTTGAATATAAAAGAATAAAAGACAGGAGAAAGAAGAATGATACAGTTCCTACATACAGCTGTACAGACACACATACAAAGAACAAGCTCTCATTTCTGTAAATGATCTCTGGTTTCCTTCCTCCACTAATCATTCTATATTTCCTTTTCCCCTCAGAAACAATATAGGCAGGGAAAGCAAATTTATATCCTGGATACATGTCTACACCATTGAGGATAAAGCCCTCTCCCACACACCCAGTGTACAAAACCTGTTGTCCTGGGAATGATGACTGTCAGGCCTGGTGTTGCTCTTGATGGCAGATTAGATGTGTACTCAGTAGTAGCAGATAGCCTTGCTAAGGAAATGTTCAGATTACTGAGTCCACATGTAGTTGTCGGCCATTCCACCACGTTCTATCTGTTCCTGCGCCCGTGGAGCAAGCTTGGGAATGGCAAGGAAAGAGGCTCAATTGCATCCATAGAGCATGTCATTTTTTTCACCTGATTACTGAGCACTCCTCTGCAATGGCTGCCCTGTGTGAGCATTCACATGGGACACAATCTGTGCCAGTGTGAAAGGTCTATAGGTATACTTCCCCAAAATCCTTTGCCACCATTCTTCAAGTCTTGTCCCATTCAAGTCCATCATTGTCCATAAGCAGTCACCCATAAATTAGTACAAATTCATGCTTTTGGTCACTTCTCATTCCAGACAAAATAAATCACCAATTATACTGCCAAACTTCTGCCCCAGGGAGAATTTCTCTTAAATGTTCTTTAGGTGTCACATTTTGTCTTAGTTACTTTTCTCTCTTGCTAAGATAAAATACCACACCTAAAATTAAAAGGGAAAAGGTTTATTTGGCTCACAGTTTGTAGACATTTTATTCCATGATTGGCTGGCTCCAAGGGAGTGTGGTGTGGCAGACATACCTCACAGAGGAGAAACATCTGTGGCTTCAGAAGGTAGCAAAGCAGCAAGGGACCTTAATAGCATCTTCTGCCTCTTTTATCCTACCAGACTACCAGGATTAGAGTAGTGCCAAACCAATCAGTGAACTGATTTACTAATCATACATCCTTAATACCAGCATCACACACTCTAAATTCAGCCATCTCTGAAAAAGCCCACTTATGACCATATGAGACTTTGGGGGGACATCTAAACACAAGCCATAACACCCCTAACTGAGAATGTAATGCTACAGATATCCACTTTTATTCAGTTGATACTAACATATCACACAGAACCACTTATATTTTTACCTTGTGCTTTTTCTTTTTTTTTTTTTTTTCAGGAGTAGGGAAATATCAGGTACAGAAGGGTAATTAAAACCAAGAGCTTTCCCCGGGTGGGTCTCAAATCCTTAGCAAAACATGCTGCCAGAGACAAAAGCTATGATTGACTCCAACTGCGTTGCCAAGCAGAAAATAGTAATCAAAAAACCTGATTGGCTGATTTTTAACCTTTTGAAAGAGAGTGAGAGAGAAAATGAAAGTGCTCTGACTATATCATTTATGGCTAACTTTCTAATGAATAACTGAATCAAAAAGTTCTAAAATCCCAGTCTGCAGAAGAGACCTATCCAGGGATAGACAGAGACAGGTAATAGTTTAGAAGAAATCTCAGCCCTAGGACAAAGAGGTCTTTGGGGGCATTTTTGGGTTCTCTATATGGCTACCAGGGTAACTTCCTTCTACAGCAGTGGTGGCTAGGCTCTTCTTAAACCCACTCTGATAGTACATATCCCTGAATATCTGTAATGCATTTAAGAAACTCACAGATTAAAGTCTGTAACCATTATCTCCCATTAGAAGTCAGTATTTGATTTAAGTATAACATTACATCTTTCCAGTCTAGTTCATAAGTCTGAGAAAGTCCTCTATAGACCTCAATGTACTTCTCAGGGTCACCTGAAAACTTGCCTAGCTCTTGTTTGATTTGCTTGAGGTCACTGAGTGAAAAGGACATATGAATACGGGTTAGTCCCATATTCACCGTTTACTTACTGTCCTTCAGGATCTTACCAAAATTCTCTAAGGATGGATATAATCCAGTAGAGACTTCAATTATGGCTGCTTTAGAAGCCTCACTCTTAGGATCTGAAAGACAGGCAGGGAAGACCTCAGGGTCAATAATAGTGAATGTGGCTTTCATTAATGTTACCGCAGATATTTTGTTCTTAGATTTGGTTGTAGTAGATGAGATTAAAGGTACTTGGAAACCTTATCAGTCTAAAGGGTGAAGAAGAGTATCCTCAGGCTCAGCGATAGTGGATGTGTTTAATTGTGCCTTAGGGGCCAGAGGTGTCTGATTTTCTTGTGGTTTATGTTTATATTTTGAACACAGTAAGGATTATTTCTTAATACAAAGAAAATCTGAATGTAAAGTAATTCTGACCATTTTTCCTCTTTCTTACAATAGGATTTTAGTTGTGAAATAGTATCATAATCAGTACTTCCTTCTGCATTCCACTTTGGCTCTGGGGGGTAGGCCAGCCATGCATGGGTACAGAAAAATATTAAATGGCTCTTTTTTAATATATAAGGGTTGGACATGTTCCAGTGTTTAGTAATACTTTCCAAAGGAGCAAGAGATTGAGTCTCCCAACTGAAATACAAAACAAAGAATTGGCGTCCCTTTAATTTCTGCTTGATTTCTATATCCTCAAGGCATCCCCTGAGGTGACCCACTCCAGAGCAGGGTGGCTGCAGTCTGGAGGTTAGAAGATAGGTCGGGTCAGACTAGCCACCTTTTACTGGCTCACAACACTGTCTTCCCCAGGAACTCGTATTTTTAACACCAGCAAGTATTTCCAACAGCACAAGTCACAATTGATTCCAGCTATAAAAATCATGTTTAAAGAAGGAAACATTGCTAGCAAAACCAATAATCAAAAGATCTAAACTACTGCTTTCCAGTTCTTTGAAAGAGAAGAAAACAGATCAAGGGGCAAATTGGAACACTTTTCAGTCTGCAAAAGAGATCCCCCTTAGAGACAGAGTCAAGTAAATGACTCAGAGAAATCCTGCCCTGGATCCTAGGGTGATGAAGTCTCTAAGACATTTGTGCAATCTACCTAATCCCCTAGGCAACCTTCTCTAACTGCAAGACAAGGCTAAAACTTTACCCGAAATCTAAAGTGTCTGTGTCTCGAAGCTCACAGGTTAAATTTATACCCATCAGCTAGCAA